>PVIA01001434.1:0-280827 GCA_004024845.1 Tonatia bakeri
CCCCCCCCCCCGAGTATACCCCACACCAACAGCCAGCGCTGGGGCCACCCAGCTCCCGAGGCCCATGTCCCTGGGCTACTGGGCGACTCCGGGTCCTGCTGCCCATCCCCCGCCTGCTTCCCTCTCCCCCACAGATCTTTGCCTGGGTCCCCTTAATCTTCTTTACCCAGCGTCTCAAGTCTTAAGTGGGGCCAGGTCTCCTCTTGCTGAACTCGTCACAGGGGAGCTGCCCCCTGCCGTGGTCTCTACGACCCAAATCTGTATCAGTTTCTCCTGGGGGCTTCTCCTCTGCCCCCCACCGAGACACGGCCGCAAGTCTCTCCCACCCGCCCCCTTGGTTGTCTCTGCCACCTCAGGCTCAATTCATCCAACACTGAGTCCATGGCCTCCCCCGCCCACCACAGACCTGTTCTGCTTCCAGGGGTGCAACATACTGGACAGCCCCCGCCCTCTGGTCACCTCTGCCCATGACGACCCCCGAGCCCGTGTCCCTCCTGGCGTCGGATAGGTCCGTCTGCCTTGCCATCTCCATCCCCTCCCCCAGCACAAGCACACACCACCCCAGGCCCCGCCCCCTCTGTCTGCCGTGTCCTTCCCAGTCTCGGGGGGGCCTGGTGGCCCTCCAGCAGGAAACTCTGAGGACACACACCAGGGCCCAACATGGCCTCTGAGGGCCCATGTGACCGGCCTCAGCCTGTGTCTCCCAGTTCCTCTGTCTCTCCCCCAGAGCAGTTTCCTCATGCCCCCCGCCACCCCTCCACGCAGGCCTGCATGCACCCCTTGAACCCAGTGCTTCCTCATGCTTGCTTGGGGAGCCACCCCCTTCACAGCACCCCCATCCACCCTGCCCTAGGAAAGATCTGAACTTCCCACTCCATTTTCCTTACAGAAGTTAATGCCATTTGCAATTACTCACTTACTCCTGTGGTTCATTGATTAATATTCCGCTCTCCCAATGGGCTAATGGAGGTGGCCGCCTTCTGAGAAGAGCAGTGTGTTACTCTGGGCGTATTGTCTGGGAATAGCGGGAGGGGCCGCCCCACCAGCTAAATGCCTGTGACCCTTTGGCCACTGTGACAGCACCCAAGCCCTCCTGCGCTCCCACACACCCTGGGAGACTGGACCCTCCTCCCCCAGCGCCCGCACCCCCGCACCACCCCAGCCTCAGGGGTGGGGATGCCCCCGGGCAAGGTTGGTCCCACCCCCGTGTCTGGAAGGCCCAGCACAAGGGGTGCCCAGAAAACACGTGTGGGGATCTGCGGCAGCTCCCACCAGGTGGTTTTTGAATGAGCCGTTCTGGCCGCTGTGGCAGGTACGAATGAGCAGCTCAAGGCCCAGGTAGGCGCCTCGCCTGTGGCGAACTGGACAGGGACCTCGGCACACTGCAGATGGGGCAGAGCTCGGCGGAGCAGGGCTCGGGGGCAGCGCTGCATCATCTCCCGACTACGGCACTCTGGCGCAGTGATGTGGGGGTGGGGCCCCTCCCCTCCTTCGAGGGCCAGGGGGGCGCTGCAGGCCCTTCCTCTGCCCGTCAGCACCTCCGCCTTCTCCCCAGCCCCTGCCACTTGCTACTCAGGCCTGCCCGCCACGCTGCACTGCCCAGAAGACAGACATCAGCTCCAAAGTTCGAGCCAGGACTCAGGCCACCTCATGGACTCCCACCTCCAGACTCCTTCCTCCAGCCTGGGCTCCCGTCTTCCTCCCCCAGCAACGAGCCTCTTCCCGCTCATCCAAATTCCAACACGGTGGCCAGGTTCAGTGAACTTGCCTGGAATCTGCCGGAACCCCCCGCAAGCTTCCTGTTCCACGTGCCAGGCACCCCCGTGTGCCACCGAGACCACCCACCCAGCATGGACCCTCACTCCCCATACATAAACTCACACCCCAATACATAAACTTGGTATCGCCCCAACGGGAGAGAAAGTCTGGGGGCATCGAGATCGATGGCGCACAACAGCTTCGTACAAGCAGCTGCAGCAGCTGTGGCCAGTGTGTATGCCGCAGGCTCATTTTTTGACTCTTGCAGGGGCGACGGGGAGCAGCAAACACAGATGCAGAGGGAGAGGCAACCGCACAGGCGCTCTGCTGGGGCCGTCAGGGGCAGCCCACCAGCACGGCCCAAGTCTCCACGGCTACACCTCCTGGCCCCAAGCCCAGCGGATGACACCCACGTTGCTCACCGTGCGCTCACCCTTGGACTCTGCACGCTGCTGGTCTCTGTTTTCACAACATTCAGAAATAAATACTGGTGCCCACATTGTGCTTTTAAATAGCAGGCCGGAGCAGAGACACGCCCTGTGCGTGCTCTGGAGCCACACCAGACGGGGCTGGGGCCATAGGCATAAAAGGCAGAAGTCAGATCTGGGGAAAGCGACAGGTGAGAGTATGTGCAGACCTGTCCTCACTTCTGTCACCGTCACGGCACACCTGGGGCCTGCGAGGAAGTCTCTTCACTCTTCCAGACTGAGGCCAGCTTTTCCGCAAAGCACCTGTCTCAGACCTTTTGGCCTGAAGACCACTTCCTACTCTTACAAATTATGGAGCATTCCACAGAGCTGGGGCTCATGTGGGTTGTATTTGAAGATAGTTACTGTATTTGAAATTAAAACTGGGAAAATGTTTGAAGATTTATCAATTTGGATCAAAAGTAATAATGAATTGCCCTGGCTGGGTGGCTCAGTTAACTTGGGCACTGTCCGTAACACCAAAAGCTTGCAGGTTTGACTCCCAATCAGGGCACACATCTAGGCTGCAGGTTCAATCCCCAGTCCAGGTGCATGCTGGGGGCAGCCAATCAATTTCTTTTCACATCAATGTTCCTCTCTCTCTGAGATCAATAAACATATCCACATGTGAGGATTAAAATAATAATAATAAATTCATTACATATCGGCATAAATTCCACATTTTAAGAAAAAAAAGAAATTACATTCTGAAAATGAAAAACGACGGTGAGGAGAATGCAATCGTTTACACCATTCCCAAGATCCCGAAGGTCGGAATTAGCAGAGGACAGTGGGGTGTTCACATCGCTTCTGCAGTCCGTCTGGGGCGTCATGCTGTTTCGACTGAGTCTCGAAAAGAAAACTCACCCTCAAAAGAATCCAGAGTTGGAAAAGAGAGGACAATTTCCAGATCCTCGCGGCTACTCTCCTTTGAGACTGAGCAAGTGGTAGCTTCTTACCGGTTCGTGGCAGCATGGATCTGAAATTGCACTGATTTTGTATACACTGTTCCGTTAAATTCCACTCGCTTTCACGCACTTTGAATGCCTTTCTTTCCCCGTTCACGAACCGGCAGCCTCATGGGCTGGTTGTTAAGAGAATGTTAATTCATGAGGTGAGTCAGACTGATGACCTTTGACACGTTCCACAACACGACATCCAGAAAGCATCGCATGAGCACTGCTGCCAACCTCACCCGAAAAGGCGGCGATGATTAGGAAGCTTCCAGCTCCTAGAGGTGGATACAAGTTCTCCAAAATTCCGATTTTCACTTGAAAGCTTCCACTCTCTGATCAGCAACAAATACCGTCAGTTATTTTTCTTGAAGTGACAAGTCCACTTTGTTGATTTTCACAAAAATGTCTGCCGAACAGTCGGCTCCGAACCCCCTGGTTTGCTGATGGCCGGTCATGTCCCAGACATCACACTACACGCAGAAGCCCAGACGGGGACCCAGCCCTATGCCGACGGCCAGCGGGGTCCGGCCCCGCGGACAGGGCTTGATCCGTACCCCCGCAGCCATGCCACTGGGGAAAAAAATCAGTCCTTTTGAGGCACTTACATCACATACATCAGACGAATCCATCGTGACTTTAGAAGACACATGACCGTCCGTCACGGAATAGTGAAGCCGTTTTGGTCATTTAGTTATCCTTCACCTGAGAACGCTCCAAAAAGCCAGTGCAATGCCTCCTCCTCTTCCTCGTTCTTTCTCTCTGTTCACAGTGCGGCAGGACATGGGGGGGGCAGGGGGGCGTGGACACGGGCTGGGTGGCTGGAGCGGGAAACCTGCCTCTCTGACGAACTAGCCCCGGGACTAGGGCAAGAGAAAAACTTCTTGGGGGCTCAGTTTCCCCAGTATGGAATGGGTGGATAGTACTAGCACCCGAGCAAGCTCCTGACAGCGACGCCTTCAGCAGGGACAGTTATGTCCCCAGCCTTGCCCCTTCCTCGTGTGCTTCCCTCTGCCTGGCTCAGCGTGGGACACGGGCCCCTGACCCCCGTGTCAGGTGACAGCACAGACATCCAGGAATCTAGAAAAGTTAATGCCAGCCCCTTCAGGCTCTCCCTCTCCTGTTGATGAAGGGTGACAAGTGACAGGGACACCCAGTACTTGTGTTTCCTTACAGCCATCCCAGGCCATCACCTTCCAGAGAGGGCGTGTGACAGGAGGGTGGCCTGACTGAGCAGCAGGTGCAGGCTCCCCCCCAGGAGCCCGACCAGATGCGGGGCACACAGCCAGACTGGCCCTGCCCGCCCAGGCCTCCACGTGGAGGCTTCGTGAGGAGACTCGCTCCGAGAGGGACAGGCCCTGCCCCATGAGGCACAGCGCCCGGAGACGGGGCACAGGAACTGGCCGCAGGACGCAGAGTGGGCTGCTGGCTGTTTCACCCGAAGACCCTCCGAGGGGCACAGAGTCCGTACAGGGGACTCCAGCAGGAAGCACCTGTAGAGCAGGTGACAACCCGCAGAGCCAGGACACCGGGCACACCTGAGGAGGGGAGGCCAGGCACACGGGCACGCAGGGCACCTGCCGGTGTCGCTCGCTCTCAATGGCCCTGGACCCCATCTGAATTTTTTTCACAAGGGGTCTCTGGGAAGCAGTTTGTTAAACGTGACCATAAATCCTTGACCTTTCTTCCCCTTAAAGGTGGGGTCTACGTTCCTTCTCCTTGAGTCTCAGCAGGCGTGTGACCGACTGCCATGTGAGGCCGTGACAGGCCGTCCAGCTTCCTCCCCGTTCTGCTGTGACACCAGCCCCTGGTGCCCTGAGCTTCCACCACGAGGACAAAGGGCCGAGAGGCCTCCATACTCGGGGGGGTGGGGGAGGAAGCCTGGCCACACAGAGTCCACACAAGCTGCTCCGGCCATAGCCCCAGCAGAGGCCAGCTGTCCACGCAGCCTGGCCCGGGGCCCAGACACGTCAGGGAAGAAATCACCAGCTGGTCTCAGCCCTTGCCATTCACCTTGCCCCCGTCGAGCCCACCCGGGGGAGGCCTCAGACACACAACCCCACCCTGCCAGAGTCCAATGGACAGCATCCACGAGCACCCGTGGCCGACAGCAACAAGCTGCCACTTGCTGGTGCGCCAAGGGATGAGCTGCAATTCCTGCCACCCGGTTCTTTCAGTCTGCACACCAGGGGCACTTTGCTCTCATCGCAGAGAGACCAGGTGCAGAAAAGTCAAAGAGCAGAGGCAGAGCCCTGGCCGATGTGGCTCAGTGGGCTGGGCTTCGACCGGCAGAGTGAAAGTTCACAGGTTCGATTCCCAGTCAGGGCGCACACCCAGGATGTGGGTTTTGTCCCCAGTGAGTGTGCATGCAACAGGCAACCGATCCGTGTTTCTGTCTTGCATCGCTGTTTCTCTTCCTCTCTTTCCCCCTCCCTTCCCCTCTCTCTAAAAATAAATACAATCTTTAAAAAAGTAGATGCACAGCCCAGAGAAAGCCAGGAAGAGGACTTGCGTCACTCCCTCTCAGGTGGAGCATCAGCGGGCCAGCCCGAGCAGACAAGCGAGCAGGTGAGCGAGCGGGAGGCTCGTCTCTCCCGAACGAAAGCGCCATCGAGACTGCAGGAGGCCCACCGAGCCCCCCCCACCCTCAGCTCCCAGGGCACAGGCCACCGGCACAGTCGGCCCCAGAGCCGCCACCACAGTGGGCGCCGACAAGGACGCCCTGGATAAATGTGGCTTCTGCGACTTGGATAACATCCCAGGGTGCCATGCATGGGGACGGTGTGGTGACACAGACATGTGTTCAGAATGTGTTGCCAAATGAAAAAGAGATGTTTTCACAGACACGCCCAGGGCGGGACCTAGTTTTGGCCGAAGGACACAACAGGTAGAAACTCACACACGGGCTCCAACGAAAAAAAGTCAGTTACTGTTACCAAACTCGAGCAGCGTTCATGCCTGAGGGATGGCGTGATGGGTGGGCTACTCTCCTTTTTAAAAGTTTTTTTGGTCTTCCCCAAATTGCATGCTATGGACAGGTATCAACTGTATGTTCTAGAACAAAATTAATGTTTTTGATTTTTCAAATTCCACAGAACTGAATCATATCTGTAGTTCACGAACCTTTTTGCATTAAATGACCCAGGCTCACCAAGGTCACCCAAGCAGCCACTGCTATCCCTACTGGACAGCTGCAAAGGACAGGGCTCCGGCTGACCGGTTCCTGCCCGAAACGGCCGGAGCACCCCACACTGTCTCTCCCGGCGTCTCCCTTCACTTGGGGAACCGAAGGGGCACAGAATCCAAGAAAGCCAAGCCCCCTTTGTCCCTCAAGCCTGTGCCCTCTCTGGGGCAGGCTGAGGACCCCAGACCCAGGTATCTGTCGCCTGTTCTTGTTCTGCTGTGCTGGTCACATAGGTCTCGTCAGAGGTCCCTTTGGGCAGCAGCAGAGCTTCCAGAAGGTACTTTCTCAGGGGAGTGGCCGGGGCTCCGTGGGCACAGAGCCCTCCTTCTGGCCCGTGCTGGGCACACCCTCGCCCCGTGGGCTCCTGTCTCTGTCACTGCACCTGCCACCTCCTCCTCGCCCTCAATGGGCACAGCTGGCACTCAGCAAAGACTTGTTATGTCGACATAACCCCACGACCAGCTGCAGAGTCAGCTCCCACACAGCGAAACGACAGTGCCGTCGGCTGCACAGAAATTTGCGGGTCAGTGAAGCGCTCACAGGATCCCAGAACCTCTGACTCTTCCAAGCTCTAAGCTCCTTGTGGATTTTTAAAAATCTCCTTTAGTTCTTGAAAAGGCCCTGACCTTTTAACCCTGAGCTGTGCAGAGGCTGTCCTTCTGACGTTGCTCAGTTACCGGAGGCACCAGATGAAATCAGAACAGGGAAGGAAGAAGACTCCTGGCTAAGGTTTCCCGGACGGGGCTGCTTACTGTCCAAGACCACAAACTGTAGGGGAGCCCACGGCACCATTGTGCCGCGGTGTCTAAACAGCCCATCACCATAGCAACGCGCACGTCTGCCAGGACCTCCGGGAGAGAGAGGACCTTTTCAAAGAAGTCTCCTTAGCCACACGTCACATCCACTTCTGTGCTTCTCACAGGTTCTCTCAGGCATCCAGGCCCGAGTGCCCTGGGGTCAGCGGTGACACTGTGGACCACCCAGAAGCCACCGCCACACGGGAAGTGGCCTCCTGCTCCCCCTACCCCACCTGTCTGTGGATGAGTAAGGCACAGGGCTCCCCCGAAGCCACAGCCGTCTGGCTCTGCATGCAGGGCAGTTACACGAGCCAATCGTTGTCAGAATAACAGGCTCCAGACGGCCCCTCAGCCCACGCGTTGAGACCCAGGTGTCCCATGGAGGGACTGTCTCCGTCAGAACCAGGTGACTGATGAACTCGGAAACCCTAAGGCCAGTGCCGCACGATGGCGCAGGCGCGCGGCAGAGACACCAGCTCTGGTGCGCAATCCCGCAGTATGCACGTCGCGTCTATGTGCTGGTGGAGAGTCTCGCCTTCAATTTGTAAAAAACACAACATCTGTGATGTGCAATAAAGTGAGATCTACTCATACTCCTTTCATAGACCCCAAAAGTATTAGTGAATAGCTTCCCAGGACACTGTCCCAGGAGGGAAGCCACCCCTGTGGACAAAGCTGGTGTCTCCTCGGAGACTCACCCAGCCCCCAAATCAGCCATCGAAGGAGTAATTTAAGGAGCTAGGCATACGGCACTGTGCCATCTCAATTTGGGGCTGCTGAAGTGGTGAATATGTGTAAACAGCATCCTCGCATAAGACTTCCCTTTGGTTCAGTTTAATAATTGCTATGGGGAGAGTCCCAGCCACGGGCGCGCGCATGCAACCGACGCTGCATTTGAACGCCGTTCCCGAGGAAATTCAAGCAGTGAGAGAAGGGAGATCACCCGACACAGCAAGCGACCGCGTGATTCAAAAGAATTGTCTTAACTGACCACAGATCTCAGAAGAATGTCCTCGGAGCGACCTCGAGGCCTGCTTCCTGGAGGACAAAAGCCCCCGGGGGGACTTGCCCTCCTCGGAGAGGCGGGTTCTCTCACCAAGATCGATCTAGTTAGGTTCGCTTGACCTTAGGGACTAGAGGCTCCTCCGCCCAGGGCGTTTTCGCTCCTAGGTCAGTTCCTGTTGTCACCCGAAACGAGAAAGCAGGCTGTGTGGGGGCAGCTCTGTAGTCACCGGACCTGCAGCCCCGACAACCCGAAGCCCCCTATTACCAGGTCTGCCCCCTGGGTTTCTCTCTCCATGAAGGACAGCAATACAAATGCCACCGTGGTGGCTTCCCCTTGTACCCACCCCCTGGAAGATGGGGTCTGCGGTCTCCTTGGGTGCCCAGAAGGCCCCCCAGTCTGGTGGGCTCCTGAGAGCCATCCTGAGGCCTAGGCGCCTTCCCAGGTGCAGAGGCCCAGCACCCTGCAGCAGCCAGCCACTGCGGGCACAGGGTCGGCTCAGGGAGCAGCGGCCCCGCATTGGCGGGCACACGAGATCCGGCACCCGCCTCGACGTTGCATGCCTGCAAAGAAGCACGACATTTCCTTAAACAAATCAAGCGTTAATCCGGTACCTGTGGCTTCCACGGAGACACCCGGCTCACACCCGATCCTCCCCTGGTCCCACAGAGCGGCCACAGGGCCTGAGAGGAACGGGAACAGGCTGGCGTGGACGCGCAGCCAAGGGGGCGGGGCGGCACCCTTCTACGTGCTCGTGCGTCCCCCCTTCACCTTTTCTATCGCTTTTCAGCCCGGTACTCGTTCACGCCGTGCTCCCGTGTTCTCATAGCCTCATCTGCCATCCGAAATCCTTTCTTGAAAAGGGAGGGACGTGGCGAAACACACGAGACGAGATGAGATGGACAGTGAGCTGGCAGGTTACCACCTGACAAAGGAGGGAAACCAGGCCCCCAATATGCCGTCCCTGCCCCTGTCACCTGGGCCGTGGCCCCAGCAGAGCCCGCTGAGAAGGGGCAGTTTGGGCAGGAGCCTCCTGGGCCATGTTAGGGGTTTTAAAGGGTTTTCAGCCTTGGTAGCTTCCAGCCCCAAAAGAAGTATTTCTGTTACATCAAGGACCAGCAGGGTCAGAATTACGTGGTGTGCCAAAAACATGCACACAAAAGTAAAATGCACATTCCCGGGCCGCGCCAAGCAACATCTCCCTCTGGTGGGTGGAACCGAGGCTCTGCCCTGCCACCGGGTAACTCCTAGCTCCCTGCCACTTGAGAACAGCTACCCAGGAAACATCCAGCACCCTGCCAGCCTCCCCAGGGTACGTCTGAGACCCTCGAAAAGGCCCCAACAACTTCCTCCCTCCCCATGACACCTGCCCTCCCGAAGCTGGTGCCCTCCTCCCTACCTGACCGCCACATCTGCACTGGGAGACGCTAGGGGACCGACTGGCTCCCAGCCCACCAGCGCCTCCCACAGCCGCGGGCTGGCCTGCACTGAGCCTCACATAGGGTGCACGGCCAGCCAATGTTTACTGAACAAACAGATAAATCTTTATTACTTTCCTCCGGAAACTCACCTGCCCCAAACACTCTGCACATTTGTGACAAAAGAAAGCCCAGCTGGGCCCCCTCCTGGACCCCAGTCTGGAAGCTGTGTGCATTTCCAAGTTTCTGAGCCTGGCTGGCTCCGCCATTCTGCATCCTCCCTCCCTCCCTGGTCAGATATGACTTAAGTTCCAGCCTCAGCTCAAATGCCATCTCCTCCAGGAAGCCTTCTTGATTTCCCCTTCCTCATTCAACAACCAGTTCCTGAATGTCCACCTTGGCTCAGGCATTTGGCTGGGCTGAGCACAGTCAGAAGTGGTCCCTGCCTGGGCCCCCGAGGGGCAGGTAAATGCACAGTGATTCACACCCTGCACCTCTCACACACACACACACGTACACACGTGCTCACACTCGCACGACACCCCCCCAACAGTGAGTAGGGCTGAGACCTGCTAATTAGCCCACACACGCACGAGGAAAAGCTCCTCCAGAAAGTTGGATGAATAAATGCAGAGAACCCAGGCACACAGCAGGGGCCTCTGTTATGGTTAAAAGTGAAAACTCTCACCCGTTCCAACCACAGTGCGACAGGCTCGGTGCACACCCGTTCCAATGGCCAGGACCCGGGACACCGGCAGCACCGAGCGCCAGGGAGACACCAGCCGCTACAGGAACTCTGGGGGAAATGCGCCCTGGCGTGGCCACGCTGGGAGACGGCTCAGCGGTTTCTTACAAAACTAGACAAACTCTCAGGATCCAGCAACCCTGCTCCGTGGCATTTACCCAAAGGCCCTGATAGGTGATGTCCACACATGGATGTGACGTTCACAGCAGCTTCATTCCTAATCACCCAAACAGGGAAGCAGCCCAGATGTCCTTCCACAGGTGGGGGAAGGACAGGCTGTGGTCCGTGCAGAAGGAAGCAGCCCAGACATCCTCCCACAGGTAGAAGATGGACAGGCTGTTGTCCATGCAGACGGTGGAATAGTACACAGTGCTGAAAAGAAGGGAGCTGCAAGGTGATGTGCAGACACGGAGGGAGCTTGCATGCACGTCGCTGAGTGAAAGAAGCCGGTCTGGAAAGGCCAGGTGGTCTGTGACTCCCGCTCTGCAACACCCTGGACAGGGCGAGACCACAGAGACAGGAGAAAGCCCAGCAGTGGCTACGGAGGAGAGGGAGCAGGGATGGACAGGAGGGGTGCAGGGGACCTTTAGGGCAGTGGACATGCTCTGTGTGACACTGCGGTGATGGGCACGTGTCAGCATGCAGCTGTCCCAACCCAGAGAACACAGCACTCAGGGTGAGCCCTACTGTACATAGGGACTCCGGATGACAACGCTGTGTCAGCGAAGGCTCTTCAACTGTGAAAAATGTCCCACTCTAGTGGGGGACATTGATAGTGGGGAGACAGGGGCTATATGTGAAATCTCTATCTTCCTCTCAATTTTGCTGTGAGCCTGAAACTGCTCTTAAAAAATAAAGTCTTAAAAAATGTTCTTGTAAAAAAGAGCACCTGTAGCCCTGGCTGGTGTAGCTCAGTGGATTGAGCGCGGGCTGCGAACCAGGCATCGCAGGTTCGATTCCCAGTCAGGGCACATGCCTAGGTTGCAGGCCATGTCCCCCAGCAACCGCACATTGATGTTTCTCTCTCTCTCTCTCTCTCTCTCTCTCTCTCTCTCTCTCCCTTCCCTCTCTAAAAATAAATAAATAAAATCTTAAAAAAAAAAAAAAAGAGCACCTATAAGAACAGTAGCCAATGTCTGCCTCATTTATACTAGTGACAAAATCAAGGTCCCCATTTATGAAGATCCCAGGTGGTGTCAGGGGAGCTGTGACACCATCCCGGGTGCCAGCCTACTGCAGCTGGGGCAGCAGGGCCCGCAGACCTACAGGGACAGCAGGGCCCCATCCTGGGCAGAGCGAGGGACGAGGACGGAGCAGGCCCTCGAGCTCAACTGGCTGGGTGCACACATACATTGTGCGGCTCCCCCATGCCTCAGTTTTCCCGCCAGTAGAATGGGGATAACCATGCTCTCGGCAGGATAGGATTGCTATGTCATTCACCTGGCGTGGGGCCGCTAGCCCTCTGCCAAGCTGTGACGTGGTGTCCTGCAGAGAATGGCCACCACCAGCTTTACTATCAGCTGCCACTGACCAGGTCCCTCCCAGGCCCTTCACATTCCTGAGTTTATCCATCCCTTACCCCAGGTCTCCAAGGAAGGATGTTTGTCCCCGTGCTCACAGGACTTTCCTAAAGCCGCCCAGGTGATGACAGGGATTCAGACTTGTGACAGGACCATAGGGCTCTGCCTTTGGTGTTGGGGGGGGGGGGGCGGTGTCCGCTGGTGGACAGCAGCCCGGCCCCTCTGAGGCAGTTCCTCCTGTGGAGGTGGCCTGGGAACAGCAGGTCTGGGCTGCGGGGGAGGGGAGCTGGACAGAAAAGCCCCAGGTAATGTGAATGGAAACTCTACCCGCCAGCCCGCACCTGGTGTTTTTGCATTTCCCAAGACAGCTGGAGGGACAGGCCATGAAGAGACACGCCGAGCCCCATCCACGGTCGTGGGGACAGCTGGACTAGGCCCCAAAGCCACTTCATGTCCCAGCACCCAAGAGCTGTGATGGAGCCTCCTCAAAGGCCACCCTGCCCCTGGGGTGACCTGGACAACACCCGGGAGGGCCCCAAGCATGTGCTGCATGCGGGCCAGGGGCACACTCCAGGCCCTGGGCAGGAAGGGACTGTGCTGTGACCCCACAGGCCCTCAGGGAGTCAAGGGAGGTCCTGGGGCCACCTGTCCAGGCTGCAGGCCACTCGAGGGCGGCCCCCACCAACTCCCCCCAGAGCCCCAGTTCACATCTGGGAATCCTGTGTCCAGCTCCCTCAGTCTGCGGGCAGTGCACCCCCGAACAAGGAAGGGCCTCAGGAGGGAAGTCAGGCTCCATGAGCTCACACAGACTGCCCAGTCCCTCGGAGCCAGGAGAACCAGCGCTGTGAGCCAGCCTCTGGTCTGCGCATGATGGCTGCCGAAGCGAGGGAGCTGACTGTGCGGCCTGGCGTCAGCTGCTCCCCGGGCAGAGCACAGCCTACGCCTCTGACGAAACCCCAGGCAGCAGGGGACAGGCCCCGGGCCTGGAACCACAGCTGCGTGCAAATGACCAGAGCCAAATTCTGCATCAGCAGGGATGGCCAGCTGTGTCACAGGGTCAGACAGGCACGTGCAGAGTGGTCAGGGGCCTCGCGGGGCCTGGGGAGGCCCCGGCAGCTGCGGGTGGGGAAATGTCTCAAGGCGCCGAGACCATTAAGTGCATGCCCGCCCACCCACTGAGGTGGTGGCCAAGGACAGGGAAGTGCGGGCTGCATGCTGGCCACAGCCAAGACCAGGCCCAGAACAGGGCCGCCCAGGAAAGGTGACTGGATGCCTGCCAGCCCAGTCGAAAATGAGGGGCTGGTGGGGAGTGCCCTTCAGAGATGCCAGCCACACAGTGCTGGACAGAAAGCCTGGTCGTCGAGGACCTGCTGTGGACATGCCCCTGGGGGGTGGGCTCGCAGAGGCACAGGGACAGCCCCCCCGGGGGAGGGGGGAGCCATAGTGCCCAGACCTGGCTGGGAGCCTCTGTGTTCCCCAGCCCCCAGAGAAGGTGCAGCAACATCCGTGTGACCCACATACGTACGCGCGCCCGAAACAGACTCACGCCCGTGGGGGATTCCGGGTCAGGAGGATGCTCAGACTTGAATTACGAACCCGCCTGCCTGTCTCCACAGACGACAGTGGCATTGGCAACTCTTCCCCAGCAACAGAAAGTTCAAGGGCGAAAAGGCGAATCAAGGGCAGGCGCTGACTACAAGGTAATCTCCGACTCAACTCACAGCTCCCTGAACGGTGCGTCCCGAGACTCTCCCCAGGCACGTTGACCCTGCCCTTGGGGTCGCCAGTCCCCTTGTGGCTTCAGAGGATGCAGCTCTCGGTGAGGTGACGCCACTCAGCGAGCAGCCTCGAACTTCTGCTCCGACACCTACAGGGCCGGGCAGGCTGCCAGCAGCAGCTCCCGCAGGGGAAGCAGGCCAGGCCCATGAAAGCAAGAACAAAACCAAAGTCGGGCAGGCTATTTTTATCAGCCTATAGACTCGTGGAGAAGACCCTGGCCACCACCGGGCCCTGCAGCCGTGGGGCACGTCCTCTCCAGCTCAGTCCCCTCCCTTCGGCCTCCCTCGGGAAACTGAGAAGTAGACCTGGGCAGGACGGAGTGTCCCTCCTTTCCATCTCCATAGGAAAAACTAATTAGTCGCCAAATATTCAGAATGGATAATTGCTACCTGAGTTAATAAGGGCAAAGAGCCGGCAAGAAAACAGCGGTTTACTGTTTCTGAGAGCGGCTGCCTTTGACCCGGTCCCTGGCTCTGCTGGCTGGGCCGGTGCAGGGACACACTTCTGCCAGTGGCTGGCAGGAGAGGGGGACTTGCAGCCCTGGGCTGGCCCTGCTGCCGGGTCAGGTCAGACACTTCTGTGGCAGAGCCGCCAGTTGTCTCCTGTTGCAAACACATGTATGTGCACTGTACACATACCACGCACATGCACAGGCACACACAACACACGTGCACATATGGGCATCACGTGCACACAGTGTGTGCTACAAACACATGTGTGCACGACACATGCCACACATCACATGTGTGTGTCATGTGTCACACACCACATACTACAGGTGCATGTGTGCTCACCACACGTGACACATGTGTACACACACCCCACACAGCAAGCACCGCGCAGGTCACATATGCACAGAACACGTGTCTGGGTGCACACACATGTGTTCTACATGCTACAAGCATGTGTGGTGTGTGTGCACGTTTTGCTCGTGCCACACACACGTGTGCCACCTGTGTGCAGTGCATACATGGATACAGTCACACCTGGGTTCCTAGGAAAATGCACTGAACCAGGACCCTCCCAGAGTTTTCAGCAGGCTGCCCTGAGTCCCTCAGCTCTGACTGGGGGTGTGGACCCACCTGAGGGGTTGCAGCAGGAAGCAGCAGGGAGGAAAGGGCAAGGGGCATGACCCTGAGGAAACTACAGGCACACAGGAAGGCTGGGAGAGACATCTGCACCCCCATCCACCCCCACAGCAGGCACGGGCCCTCCCCCAGCCCCACTGCTGCCTTGCTGTATGACAGCAGGCAGGCCACCTCCCCTGTCTGGGCCTCAGTGTCTGCCTGTGACAGGACACAACAGGTTTCTGTGTGTGCATAGTGTGTGGTGTGTGGCATGTGTAGTTTGCTCTCATGTGTTTGTGGTGTGCGGTGTGTGGCATGTGGTATACACATGTGTGTGTGCAGTGTGCAGTGTGTGCACATGCCACCAGCATGGGAACAGCCCGGGGGCACTGCCCTCCAGAAGGATGCAACTCAAGTCTGGGGTGTGCAGCGGCCACCCTGCCCACCGGCCCCCGCGCCCTCCTCCGCCAGAGTGCTCACCACAGACTCCCCTGAGCAGCAGCAGGCAGCCTCCCGGGGGTGGCTGGGCTCTCTGGAGGCCTCCCAATGCCACAGGCAGCTGGGGCCAGAGCCACCCAGCCCCAATGTTACCGAAGAGCCGTGTGGGGACCCTGCACTGGAGCCGGGCGGGCACCGGGCCGAGGAGCAGCCACGTGGAGCTGCTGCGAGAATGAGATGCAACTGCTTGGAGCAGACTATCCGTCCTTCTCGTTTGCCAGGGACGACGCCTTGTGCACAGCTCTCGTGCTGTGCAGGGGAACATTCCCCTAGGAGCCGACCACAGCCCCACAGCACGGCCTGTTCGTGGGGGCGGCGCCACACTACACCTGGCTCCCGGAACTCAGAACAGCCCCGTGGGCGGGGGGAGGGGGGTGCATCTGCAGACGGGTGTGTCCTGCACACGGGCAGGAAGAAAACCCAACCTTTTGTAAGCAAGAGTCACTTAACAAAATGCACTGCCTGTTCCAACACCTCTCGGATGGTTTTACCGGCTGCTGCGGATCTGGCAGGAGCCCGAGGAAAGCAGGGGGCAGGGAGGGCTGGCTCTGCCCCAGGGCAGGCCGAGGGAACCTGGGTTCACATCCCCACTCAGCACCAGTGGGCATCTGGGTGTCATCCCATCTCTCAGGATCTGTGTCATGTGCAAAACGGGAAGGATGGGCACCACCATGAGGGCCCCTGAGACGCACTGGGTGCCTGGTGCCCAGGCCTCTGTCAGCACCCTGTGCTGCCTCCTCCCTCCTCTCTCGAGGGGTGGAGAAAGAGGAAAACTGAATCGCAGGCTGCTCCTCGGGTCCCATCCTCTCCAGCCTCCCACCTGCCTGCCACCCAGGGGCAGGTGGCAGGTCCCGAACCCCACGGCTTCTCCTGGAAGAAGGGAGGCTCGACAGCGCCACTGCTGTCAGCTGGGGTCCAGGCCGACCTCAGCGCATGCAGAGACCCCAGGGAGATGAGTAATTAAGGCCCCACCCCCCGGTGATGGCATGTACATGGGTGGAGCTAAAACTATTGGGCAGTGTTTTCTGGATTTTATTTTTTATTTTTTCAGGAAAATGCACAAATCCAAGATTGCAGCAACTCCAGGATGGAGGAGGAAGGTTTTGAGTGACCCTCCATGGTGTCTGTGAAGTTAAATGATTGGCTCTGTCACGTTGGTCAGCCCTGGGGGGAGCAGTGAGGGCCCCCAGGAACACAGATTCGAGAGGAGGTACCGGCAGGCGAGTGACTCCACCGCATGGGGCGCTCACACATCCGTCCTGTTCAGTCACCAAAGGCTGACCGGCCCCCACTGCCCCAAGGGTCCCGCAGGCAGCAGCCCCCACCCAGGCCACCAAAACCAGTCCAGCACACCCACCACCACGGGCAGGGTCTTGCGAACTGAGGACTCGAGTCAGAAGGCCCAGGTTCCTCATCTGCACGGAAGCGTCTCCTTCCTCGTGCGTTTGGAGAGCATTCGGTGCGAAATGTGATGAGCCAAGAGCTCTGTAAATGCTGATGGTGCTCATGCTGCCGCGTTCCCACAGGTCCCGGGGCCGCCAGCCTGGGTGGAAGTGCTCCTGTCCGTGAGAAGCTAGGCAGGCAGGCTTGCGTCGCCTATGGCCTTTTGTCACCTCCCAAGGGCCAGCCCTGGTCCCCAACCAGGAGGAAACCTCATCATGGCTATCAGAGAAGCCACCCAGAATCACCATGAGCCCCTGCAGGGCCTGTGTCCACATTTCTCCACCCGCTGACCTGCACCCCCTCCCAACCTGTCCTGCAGCCAGGCCCTCACCGGCCTCCCTCCTGCCCCAAGGGCTTGGGCCTGTCCTGGCCTCAGGCACCCAGGGCGCAGCCATCAGCCTGCCCCCAGGAGGCACTGTGACGTCTCACTGCGGCTGCAGGAGACATCCGGTGGCGGCGGAGCTTCCCACGGCGTCCTTCCACTCCGGGCCGGGAGAGTCCAGCGGCACAGTGCCTGACGGACGTGACCTCGGAGCCTGGCTTTGATCAGTAAATCAACGCCCCCACCCCAGACCCCTGTGCCCCAAATTCATTCCGTGGGCAAATGCCCTGGCCCCCACCAGTGAGGGGCCGAAAGGAGTCATGCCTGGAGTTTGCACCTATATCCCACTCAATAAAGAGCTGCAACTCTGAAGCCTCTCCCCACTTTGTTCCAGGTTAATGGGTTAAACACTTAATTTTAGAAATAATTGCAGACCATTGCATGGCACACACCGGCTCCGAGTCTCCCGGTTGGTGATCTCCCCACGTACAGGGGTGGCGACCCTTTTAGGGCCTATCCAAGTCATCCCCCATGGTTGCCCATGAAATATTAATTAAAGGTTATGCTTGCAGCCTTCAGAAAATGATTACTCAAGCTAGCAATTATATTTCCCTCCTTTTTGTGCAAGAAAACCACACCGTGCAGTGCGACAGGGATGATGCTGAGCCCGGCTGGTGCAGAGGCAGCATTGAGGCAGAAGCGAGGGCTGCCTGAGGCGGGAACAGAGCAGGGCGGGGGCCATTTCTCAAGGTCATTAACTGCCCTCGCTGGCGGCCTGATGACGAAGCACACAGAGGAACAGTACTGCAAAGGGGACAAAGCCACAGCTCCAACTCAGGGTGTCAACGAAGCCGTGCCCGGCCCACAGCCGACCGGCCAGCTCCCCGGGGACCCCCAGGGGCTCAGGCACTCAGCACAGCAGCTGAGTCCGGAGCTTCCCAGACAACTCCCCTGCGAGGAAAAAAAAAAGGACAGTATATAGCCTGGAAAATAACAATGAAAGCTGCTACTTATTGAGTACCTACTGTGTGCCAGGCTTACTCAGTGAGCAGGAATTCCCATCTTCATTCGACAGACAAAAGCACTGAAGCTCAAAATATCAAGCAACTTGCCCAGGGTCTTAGAGCAAAGGGTCTTAGAGCAAAGTGGGATTAAAATCAACTGGCCAACTATTCCCCGGGGGTGGCCGCGTCTGTCTTCTTCGCTGCTGTGTGTCCCCACGGCCCACCTAGCATGGTGCCCAGCACATAGTAGGTGCTCAAGAAAGTTTGCTTATTCAGTACATGCATGATGAATGACTGAACTGCTGAAATGACCCTCTCCGCTGGGAAGGCAAAACTCTGCAACTTTGCAACAAAGTAGACTTAAAAAAAAATAGTTGTGACTTTAAATGTCTCAGCCTTGAGGGAACCAGGAGAGGTAGGGGAAAGGGCGAGCCTGTGGTTTTGCCCACGTCAGGGCTACAGGCCCTTGCAGCCAGCAGTAGCAGGCACGGCCCAGCTCTCACCCTGGCGGCACTCTTGCAGGGCAGACAGCAGGGGTGCGCAAAAATAGCAAAAACAGCTACCTTCTGCTCTGCACTGCCACCGTGTGAAAATCAGAGACTCCTCATTAAGCTCCCTCAGAGGGGAGCAACCACACACTGACTCCAAGGAGAGCTCCCACCACCCTCCTGCCCTTTAGGTAACTCTGGGGCACCTCGAAGCCATGAGGCCTTGGGTTGGAGGACAAGGGAGCGGGTTGCAACAGGACAGGACAGTGACTTGGTGACTGTGACGTGGTGTCTCCAGATCACGTGGGCTGGGGCCAAGGGCCCCACAAGCAAGGGACTTGCTGACCCCATCAGAGGTGGGAAGAGCTGCTGAGGCAGGAGGGATGAAGCTGCTCTGGGGTTACTGGGGGCGGAGGGCAGGGGCCAGGGCAGAGGTGGCTTCCCAGAGCAGTGAAAGGGGAGAGATGGTGGGGGGTGGGGGGACTGCCTGTGAAAGCCGGGAGAAGCAAGGGGATGGGGAGGAGGCTGGGGGAGACCCTCACCGGAAGGGGAACCCCGAACTCCCAGGCAGAGGGAGGGCACCGCGCAGACTGCACTGCCTGCAGCCAGCAGGTGGGATGAGAGTGGCTGGTGCCCAAAGCCCAAGCTGGTGAGAGGGACAGCAGGGCAGACAGGCAGAGGGGCCACACACTCGGAGTGGCCAGGTGCCGCGCGCCCCATCGGAAGCACAGGCCCTGCCCAGGAGGACTGTGCAGCCCTGCCAGCAGACGGCGTCGGGGCATGGGGCGCAGAAAGGAAGGCCCAGCACCTCGCTGCTAAGCCTGATGGAGCCTGGACGCCTCTCCTGCCCCTTCGTGGGCCCCTCCTGCAGGGACAGCGTGCATTTTCACAAGGGACTCAGATGGCATGCCCGCAGGGGAACCCCAGAGGCCTTCCAGTCCTAGGGCCTTAGAGACCCTTATCAGATACCCCTCTAGGATGAGGACCCCCTGGCGGGAAGCGAGGATGATCCCGAGACCAGGGGCACTGCAGAGGGAGGGACAGAGGGGCTCCTGCCACCTCCAGAAAGGGGGACACAGAGCCCCTGCTTTTTCGGACACCCTGGGAACCCACTGACGTGCGTCCTGTGTGAGCACATTGAGCACTGGCACAGGCAAGGTCCCGGAGCCCCGAGGTCCACGGCCCAGAGGCCGCCAGCTTCCTCCCGCTCTTAACCTCCCGCTGGGGCAGAGAGGGAGGGAACTCACGGGCAGCAAACACAGGCCCTGCTCCCAGAGTGACTCAGGAAGCCCCCAGGACCCTCATGGCCGCCTCGGAGGCTTCCTCTCAGCAGGGCCCTGGGGTCTCAGGACACACATGAGAGAATGGGTGGTCCACAGAGTTCTGGAAGGCAGTCCTGCCTGGGGGCTGAGCCTGGTGGCCTTCCTGGTGAAGCTGCCTTCCTGGTGCCAACTGCACAGCCACCAGAACTTGGTCATGGGTTGGTGCTGAGGTCTGGGAACTGAGTGGGTGGCCTCCTGTGAAGACAAAGGGGGCGTGTTCTCAGAACTGGATCCTCCTCCTCCTCTTCCAGCATATTTTCCAGGGAAGTTAAAGAAATCAAAGAAGCCACTTCCACAGCCCCAAGAGGCAGGGAGGAAGCACGGCCCCAGTCCCAGGTTCCAGCAGTGATTCAGGCCCTGCCCAAGGCAGACAGCCGGTGCCCCAGGCCAGGAATCCAGAGAAGGGGGCCAGGGCTGCCGAAGGGTTCAGAGGGCCAGCGGCTGGGCTGCCCACAGGACAGCCACCTCTGGGGAAGAGGCTTCAAGACCGCTCCAGCTCCTCCTTGCCCCTGAGGCCACTCTGGGCCCCGAGGGGAACGAGGGGCATGGGAAGGACCCCTGAGGTGTGGGCGCCTTGCTGCCCAGGGATGGAGGGAGATACTGTGCTGGGACCACAGGTGGCAGGAGGTACAACCCCCCTGCACCCTGATTGCTTGGTGCCTGGCTCAGGAAGGAGGGGGTGACTCATTCCGTAACTTTGATGGGATCTCTCGCGATGTGAAATCGTAAAACTGAAGCAGCGGCTCTCAGCTACCCAGGGGACAGACTTGGTGATGCAAGGTGATAGGAGTGGGGACAGGGACACACGGGGTCACAGGCACCAAGGATGCAGAAGGGCCCCTGCCAGGGCCAGGGACATGGACAGGGGTGCACAGGCAAAGGGAGAGGGGTGAGCAGGCCACGAAACCCCAAGCCAGCCGCACGGGCACCTGTCGGGAGCCTGGACTGAGGAAGTGGGGCCCAGGGCTCCAGGCTGGAGTCCCTCTGCTGAATTCCCCTTCCAGACGTCAGAGGCAAAGAGGAACACACATTCTGAGACCACCTGCCGCAGCTCTTCCCCTTGAGTCAGAAGAGAGAGAAAAAAAAAGTGTTTTCATTTTTCCTCCAGCACAGCTAGCAGTCCCCTAGACCCAGCACACACTGCGGCTCTCCTGAAGGGTCAGGAGCTGGGTTCAGGGATGCTCCGCCCACTGCCCCCATGTACCCCCACGCGCTGGGGCCCCTCTTTCAGGTTTGCCTTCCCCTCCTCCTCCCCGACAACTTGCCTCTCCATCCAGCACCCGGCCTCCAGGCTTGCACCGTCCTACTCCTGCGTCCAGGTGTCACCTGTACCTGTCGAAATCGCCTCTTGTGCTTAAGTCCCTGTCATTGCCGAAGACCTCTTCAGATGAAGGCTTTCACTCCCTTTCTCCCCCCGAACCCCTCCCACCCCTACCTTCGCCACCTGTGTGATCAGCGGATAAGCTCGGGCCACGCCCTACGGCTGGGCTGCAGCACTCGGGGCTCCACAGGAAGCGCCCGGGGACCTGCATTCCAGTTCGGCCGGCTCCCTGCCCTGTGCCTTCTCCACTCAGGCCCCTAGCTCTCCCCTTTCTGCAGGGCCCACGGAGCCGCATGCTCCTGCACCTGCAGCCTTGAAGGGCAACTCCGGGTGCCCCATGCCCTGAGCGTTGGGCAGGGCCCCAGGACAGTGTGAGACCCTGCTGGTCAGGGAGAGGGTATACAGCAAGGTACGAGGGGTGCAAACCTCAGGGTCAGGGGGACACCATCCAGCCCTGGCTGTGCCACCCACCAAGGCCTCAATTCCTGACTTTTCCAGCCTCCATGTCTCAGGCTGTGAAGTGAAGATGGATAATCCTGCTCCCTGGCAGACTTGCTACAGGACTGCAGGAAGGTGCTGGCGCCCGGCAGGTTCTCCACCAACAGGCGCTGTTCTTGGATGCCCAGGGTGGAATGGGGGTTAAGAGCACAAGCTTTGAACCCCAACTACCAGTGCTCACACCCAGCTCATCACGTGCTGTTTGTGTAGCCTGGACTGACTTGGCTCACCTTTCTGAGCCTCAGTGTTCTCATCCACAGGATGGGGACAACACACTCATGGGGCGGAGTGTCTGCACTCCTCCACCCGCTCAATCTCGGGCGCCCACCCCTAAGAATACACCAGTCTCTCTCTCTCTCTCTCTCTCTCTCTCTCTCTCTCTCTCTCTCCATCCATCCACACACCCCCTTCCTATTGGCCACTGGCTGTGTGTGTCTCCCAAAGAGCCCAGCGAGTACAGGCAGCAACTTCCCTGGTCCACTCGGAACCAGGACGTCCCACTCGCTGTGGCCACACCTCCCACCACGGCCGCAGCACATAAGGTGAGCTCGAAATGTCACTTTCCTGAGGAAGGAGAAGTGCAGCTGTGTTTAGGGATCTGTGAAAGTCTGGGTTTTCTGGGGTCTTTTCCACTTTGTTTTCGGGCCCCTTTTTATAGTTGTTATTCAGGCCACTCAGAAATGTCTGAACTTTCCGTGTCCAAGTTGGCTGTAAGTCACCTGACAGGGGCGTTGCTGGGTGGCAGTCACAGATCGTGACAAGGGAGAAGCCCCCTGCTCAGACATGGGAGAGGTCGCCACCTGCAGGGTGCCCGGTCAGGGCTGGGGTCCCGGCCACAGGGCATGGGACTCTGTCCCCCACAGGCTGCATCCACGTGACGTGCGTGCCTCTAGAAGCTTCTCGGAGACACCTGCTGCCACTCCTGTCTTCGGCACAGCTGAGGCCACCGGCAGGAGCTGGCCCTCGGTTGCCGGGAAGAGTGGGAGATAGTGCTGGGTGGAAAGAAGGGGGCTGGCAATTCAGGGAGCCCAGAGGGGGACAGCGGGAGACAGCCCCACCTCCACCTGGATGTCCGCTCAGCTTTGCCTGCCTGGAGTTGAACCGTCATTTGACCCCCGAGGAAGGGGTCAGCGAAGGCTGAGGCAAGTCCCGACAAGCCACAGGAGTCACAGTGCCAAGGGTCCAGAAGGCAGGACTTAGGCCTGGAGCCAGAGGGCAGAGCTGTGGGTGCAGAGCCGGCAGGGAGGGGGCTCCGAATAAGAACAACTGTAGGACATGAGTGGTGCCGAGACTCCCAGAGGAGCAGAGCTGAGGCAGCAGGGTGGCCAGCAGGACCGAAAGAGCCTGGGATATGGGTGAGGGGGGTAGGCACAGCACAGGCCACAGTGGGGCGCAGGACGCCCAGCCGAGCGGTCCCAGGTCAGGCCGCCTCTCGGGATCCAGAACAGATTGCTTCCAACCAAAAGAAGGGACAAACTGGCTTAAGACCACACACCTACAAAGGCCAGACTCACCCCACACTGGGAACAGGTGTGCAACGAAACCCAAGGACTGCAGTTGGGAGGGTCAAAAGTGTGCAAGTCCACACACACAATTGTTCGCTTTACAGTGGGAAATACGAGGGTGGAGAGAAAACTTTGAGCTTCTGCTACGTGAGCAGCGCCGTTCTACAGGGGGAGCGCACTTGAACTGGAAGACCCCTCCTCCGCCCTGGCCGGCCAGAGTCACCCACAGCACGTCGCCTCCCTGGGCTGCAGGTCAGGTGTGAACAAAGGGACAGCCCCGGGCCTCAGCCCAGCCCAGCTGGAAGGGCACAGCTGACCCTCTGAGGCTGTTGAACTTCCCCTGGCCCGAACCTGGGAGTCCGGAGCCCAAGAGAGCCCCGCGTGCTGAGTGAGAGCCAGGGAGAGGCGGAAGCTTCTACTTCTGCTTCCCCTCCCCCAGCCGAGAAGACCTGTGTGGGGGCTGGGGAACCCTGCTTTTCCCTAAAAGCTCTGCTTGGTAGGAACATGCCAGGCAGTGTGCCCTGAGGACACCAGAATGGCACGGCACCCTGCTCTCTCGAACCCTGTCCTCTAGGCCCCAGCTCACTACCTCGCTGGAGGTATCTTCCAACAGCCTCCTCCCTGGACCGCAGTGACTAACACACCAGAGCGGCCAGCATTCCACAGCAGGACCCCAGCTGGCGGGGGTCAGACCCGCGCCAGGGCTTCCCTCCAGCTGCAGGGCCCAGGTGCAACCAGGGGGAGCCTCAGAGGCCCCGGGCCCCTCCCCTAGGCAGAGCTTCGCTCTGGAGCTCCGCCTTCCCTCCGAGTTCTGGGGGAACCACAACTCCGTGACAAGTGCCAGGTGCACACGCCACACTCGATGTCTAATGCGCACTCTCTCCAGTCCTCAAGCGACTTGGCAGAAAGTCATCCCTGCTTCGCAGGTTTGGGACCCAAGACTGGAAGAGGCAGGTGGAAAGCTAGTATACGGCAAAGCCTGATTCAAAGCCAAGGTCCCCTGCCGTTGACTCACGCCCTCAGCCTTGGAGCAGGTGACCCTGCGCGTGCCCCGAGAGGCCCTCCCCACTCAGGTGCCACGCTGACCCCACCAGCTTTCCCAGAGTCCCCTAGAGGCTCCCAGGCCCTCGGGTCAGGAACCTCTAGAACAGTTCAGGCAGAACGCTCACACAACCCAAAACAAAACATGACTCCCGGGGGAGAGGCAGGAAGGAGCACAGGGTCTCCCTCCCAGCCTTCGCAAGCTCTTCATCCTCTCTCCCAAAGTTTGGTCCCCAGTTCCAGTTACCCCGCAACCCTTGCAGGGGGGAATGAGGGCACAGAAAGGCTACGTGGATGCCTAGGGTGCCCCCCCCACCCCCAGCGCTAAGGGCCAGAGTTGGGAGCCCAGCCCAGGCCACACCCAGGTGGAGAGCATTAACCTCACCTGAGCTCCGCCTCCACCACACCCAGTGTGGGAGCACGGACCACGCTAGGGGCGGGGCAGAAGGAGGAGGGACAGAGGTGTGGAAGCCCCAGGGGCCAATCTGGCACCTCTGGGGCTCTAAGGAGCCCACCCCTTCCACCAGAGGGCCAGGCCCCACTGCATGGATCATGGATTCTCAGCGCCCTAGGCGGTGGTGTTGGAGTGTGCACCAACCCGGGCCTCCTGGGATCTTAAAACGCCCATTCCCACAGCCCAGGAAGACACTCGCATGCAGCTGACAGGCCAGCTGGGGACAGTAGAAATATTAGCTAAAAGGACTTGCCTTGCTCTGGCTGGAGTAGCTCAGTGGATTGAGCGCGGGCTACGAACTAAAGCATCGCAGGTTTGATTCCCAGTCAGGGCACATGCCTGGGTTGCAGGCCACGGCCACCAGCAACTGCATATTGATGTTTCTCTCTCTTTCTCCCTCCCTTCCCTCTCTAAAATAAATAAATAAAATCTTAAAAAAAAAAAAAAGGACTTGCCTAATAATACCAGTGCCCTGAATGGGGGTCAAAGGTGTCAGAAGGCAGTGGGCACTCAGCGCAGATGGACACGGTTGATGGGGTACCTGAACGTTTATGGTCTCCTGACACCTCTGCAAGCCGAGAAGTCACAGGAAGGGTGAGTCCAAGAATTAAAGGGCACAATGGCATCCTAGAGAAAGGACACACGCACTTGTGCTGTTTAAAAATGGCCAAGGGATAGCATCCCTTCTCTCCCCCCGCCCCACCACATGTCTCCTGATACATCACAACTCTACCCAGCTCTGAAGATTATCTTCACACCTCACGTGTGTGCTCTTTAAGGTTGTGCCTTTGTAACTCTGTGGTGTTAAAGTCTAGCACTTCATAAACTAACTGCTCATTGGCAATGAATCTCCGGGTGTCCGACCCGCGGCCCCTGGGCCATGAGCAGCCCAGAATGGCTACGAATGTGGCCCAGCACAAAATCATAAATTCACTGAAAACATCATGGGATTTTTTGCGATTACGGGTCACAATGTATCGAATGTGTGACCCAAGACAACTCTTCTTCTTTCAGTGTGGCCCAGAGACACCTCGAGGTCAGGCAGCCCCATGTCTGGGGGGTCCTGGCTTACCCGTGGAAGCTGGTTCTTACAGACGCAGGGCTCCCCCGCCGCACTGGCTGAGATGATCGTTTGCACTTGGTTCTCACGGTGCTTAGCAGTCTGTGCGACGGCCTCTGCCCACGTTGGCCGGTGGCAGGGACACAGCCGGAGCCGAATAACTTGTATTCGATTGAGTCCAATTATCCCATTTGATCTTCACAGCGGCCTAGGAGGGGTTAGATTTTCGTTGGAGGGAACGGCTACCTGTTTACAACAAGAATCTCATGGATCCACAGTGAGCTGGATCTCCCCAAATGTTCCGCAGTCTCAGGTTCCTTTTCTCATAACCCCCTGCCCCCCGCTCCAGAGGTAACACTGTCCAGAAATTTCCCATCCACACAGACATGTAGAAATGTCTTTATGCAAAGAATGGGGTCCGTAAGCATCTCAAGGTTCCGCCTCTGATCAGAGTGCTTCTCCTTGAGCTGAGAAGACAGAACAGCGCTCACACGGAGGGTTCAGAGGTATTGGCGAGACGGGGAGAAAACCACGTTGGCTTAAGGGAAATGGAATCAAATCCGCAAACTTCAGGTTAAAACTTCAATACGCTAATCTGACGTGGGAACAGACATGTCAGTAGGGATTGCCAAACTGGAGGTTTTTCACCGTAAACCTACACTGTTGACAAGAGTAACTCTTGGGAGCAAAGTCCAGCAGGCCCACCTCCCAAAGTCCTGCTGTCCCCCCGCCCAGCCACAATTCTCTGTCCACACGGGGTCCGCTGTCTCCTGCTGAGAACCAAAGATCACTTCCTGGTGTCCGAGGACAGGTGCGGGACATCTGCAGGAGGCTGCCCCGGTTGGTACCCGGCTTCCTGGCACTCGGGAGCTCCACCTCTGCTCTGGGTCCCATCCAGGCTCTGAGCCTCTGGCCAGAAGCCTCCCTGACCCCAGACAGTGAACATACACTGAACAGCTGACCTACTGCAGTTTCCACCTTCTCCAGGAATGTAACCGAATCCGTCGGTGTCAGCAAGGCACTGGGTCACCCTGGGCCTCTCCGCCCCAGGGAGGGAGGAAGGGAGCTGGGCCAAGGTGCCTGATAAGACCCGCCTCCCCCTGAGGGAACCTTGCCTGAAACTGTCCTTTCTGCTCTTGAGCTAATAACATTCTTGTCCTGCCTAGTTTCCACGCGTGAATGCCTTCCCCAGTGCACAGCTCCTGGGGCTCCTATGCCTGCTGGGTGCCTGCCGCCTGCTGCGTGGGTCGCTCCAAAAGCCGATTAGATATGCAGATTCTCCTGGCTAGAAGTTCGTCTTTTGGCACAGCCAGGTGGCTGCCTCAGACCAGCGGTAACGGACCTCACAGGTGAGCAGGAAGTAATTTCCTCTAAAGTGCTGGGTTCTAACGTAGCTTTCTCTTCAGTCACACCCAGAACCGACTCCAGAACGAAGCCTCTGAGTACGTCACCAGCCAAGGAGAGGACGGAACAAACACCAGGGGGCCGGCAGCTCTCAGAGACTGAGGGTGCGTTAGTTTAAGTAATACCTAAGCAGCTTAGCAATCAATGCACGTAAAAGCTATTGTTCTGGGGTCTGGAGGTAGGACCCACCCTGACTCCAGGAGACCGCAGTCAGTCCCACCTTTGTGCCCTAGGAGGAAGGCAAGCAATTCAAGGTGGTGTCCGAGCCATTGTGCTCCAGGGGGAGACGCCCACCGCCCAGGGCACAGCTAAAACCACCGCCCAGGGTGAGAATGCCGCAGTTTTCTTAATCCAATTAACTGTCCTTGAACTCCAAATCCCTTACCTACACTTTGTTCTCCTTAGAAAAAGGGCCATTTTGAAATGGAATTTAAGGAGGAATTTGGAGCAGCAGGTAGGAAGGCCCGTGGGAGGCAGGGCCAAGGTCAGGGTGGTGCTGGGGTCAGACAGAGGGTCGCAGAGCCCTGCCCCAAGGACAGGGATGAGCCCCCTCAGCCTCGAGCAGGACAGAAGGACAAGAACAGAACCCCCGCCCCACCATCCCCTAGATCAGGTCAGCTTCTGCACCAGCCCCTGACAAGGTCCCCAAGCACAGTGCCCGCAGGAGACGGCAGCAGTGTTGGCCGGAATGCAGGCACCTTGGGCCGGAGAGCCCGAGCGGGAGCGGGAGCGGGAGCGGGAGCGGGAGTGGGAGCTGGTGGTGCTGGCAGCACTCAGCAAAAGGCCAGTGGCCCTCCTCCCGGTCTCCCAGTCTCCCCCGAGGCCTGCCAAGGCCTCTCTGCCTCCCACTGGGAGAGCCCCGGGAAACAGCCCTCACATAAGGGTGGCGTGCCTGCTTCCTGCTGGCCTTGTTTTTCAAATACACTACGATCGTCAGCCTCACAAAAGCCCTGTGCGGTTGGTATCATTACCCCCATTTCCCGGACAGAGGAACTGAGGCTGAAGCAAGTTGATTAGCCTTCCCAGCTAGTAAGCAACAGCACAGGGGTCCTGCGGGCCCCTGGGTCACCCTGTGTTGCTCTTCCCCCTGCCCCCTTCCCGGTATGGACTGGAAGAAACTGACTCAATGACCCCCTGAAGAAGAAAGCCCCCAGAAAATAGGCGAAGAGCTTTCTTTTTATCTTAACTTCGTTCCTGATGCCCCTCAGAGAGAGCAAACATTTTTGGAGCCCTTAGGACTGGGCCGGTCTATGTGAAGCAGGGCAGCCCTCTGATCCCGCCCCACGAGGCCTCTCTCTCACAGCTGTGTGTGACTCACCACCTGCACTGCCATGGCCCAAGGGCACAGGGCTGCTCGGTGTTCCCGCCCCCATGTCCACCCACCACCCACTCCTCCGGTTACTCATTCGTTCGTCCCCCGTGACTAACGTGCAGCCTTGGCGCCAGGCACGTGGGCAAGGAGAAAGCACCCTGCGGCACCTGCCCTGAGCCGGCTGCTTCACAGGCACCTCTGGTCGCATTCCCCCAGCGTCCCTCTGAGGTCGGAGCGGCCATCTTCACTCGAAACCAGAAAGCTCGGGGAGGTCGAATAACTTGTCTGAAGTCACTCGGCTGGTTTCAGAGCGAGAATCTGAGCTGGACAGGTCTGAACCCGAAGCCAGCTCTCTCCACTCGACCAGATGACCCCCAGCCTCCCCTCCTCCCTTCCTCCTGCCAGTTACAGACCCCCCAGTCAATCAGTTCCAGGGGACACCCCCGGCCCCAGCCTGGGATCCAGAGGCACCTCTTCCTCACACGTTGATAAGGCTGACACCCCCCCAACTGCCACGTCCACCCCTCACTCATCACACCAACGGGAGCCGTAAACTGGACGTCGTGAGGTCACATGCACTTTGGAGCCTCTGTCCACCTGCCCTTCATCCCAGAAAGGGACCCTCCTCCGTGGGGAAGATCAGGGTACAAAGTTCCCTGATTTCCGCTTCCCAAGACCAAACTCTGTACAGAGCTGCCTGCTGACAGGACAACTTCAGATGCAGTCAGGAGAGAAACTCTGCCCCCAGAGCAGGCCCCGGTCCTGCCCCTCGAAGGGCGCCCCTCTGCCCCCCCCCCCCCCCCCCCGAGGCCAAGAAGACCCTCGCTCTTTCAGCGGGTGGCTCCAGGCAGCCCTCCCCCCGCCTGGGCCCTGGTCAGCTCCCCACGGACCTGACTCTGCGCCTCGAGGGACCTTGACTGCGCCCCCTGCTAGGAGGGTGACAGTGGTCCTCCAAATTTACACATTTTGAAAATATGCCCCCAAAAGCATCAAATCATTTGGCTTCACCGGGCGACATTCGGTCCCGGTTTCTGAGGCATTTGTTTCAGGCGGACTGTGCAAAACGCCAGTCTCGGGAACCTGGTAAAGAGAGACACCACGGCAGTAAAGCCGAGTTCTTGCCGGAGCCCAAAGCCCGCCCAGGGCGTCTGCTCGAGGCTCGCCCTCTGACCTGCTCCAGTGAACAGGACCCACAGGGCACGCAGGGGCGCGCAGGGGCACCAGCGTCGGATGGGAGCTCGCTCTGGGTCAGAGCCCAGGTTTCCGCAGGAAGGTGGAGACAGGAAGCTTGTGGAAGGAGCAGCCCGGTCCCTGGCGACAGAGCGCCGGTCAGCAGTGGGGACCCGGGCCTGGGTCACCCTCGTCCTCACAACCTGTACGACCTCGGACAAGGAGTTCACGTGACCTTCGGGTCTCCGGAGAGTCCCTCACAGAAAGGGAAGGAATAGTGCTGATGTCACTGTGTGATGGGAAGGATTAGTGGAGAGAATTTGTATGACACACCAGGTGCCCCCAGGTGCTGTATCCACGCCAGAAGGCCATGCAGAGATTCAGGGCAGCTAAACACAGCACTCCTCTCGGGAAACTCCACCCCAGACCCACCCACTCCCACCCAAACCGGCAGAGACTCGCACAAAGTTGACGATCCCATGGCTGCCGTGTGCTCACGAGGCCTCCTTTGCTCCTCACTACAACCCTCCTGGGCATCAGCATCGCAACATCATGGAGGAGCAGGCGAAGAATCTGGAAGGTTCTCTTCCCTCCCGCCCGCCCATGCTGAAGGCAACCAGTCCCATGCATCCAGCCCCCGCCCCATGAGGCAGGCCTGGCGCTGGGTCCGCTGCCAGAGTCTGCCGCACCACTGCTTCGCTGCCCAGTGGGAAGGGGCTGTGGGCAGCAGGTTCAGGCTGGTTTTGGGATCGCTGCCTATGTGGGGGGAGTCCAGGGACCCGGAAAGTCAAGTTGGTGGAAGCCAGACTGTGACCCAGTGGGTCTGCCTCTGCACCCAGCGAGAGGGGCTGCCGTCCTTGCTGACTACCTCTCAACCCTGAGTGGTCCGGGGGGCTGTCTTCTCTAACCGTGCACGTTGAGAACCACCCCAAAGAGGAAGTGCCTGTGCTCCACTTAGGAGGTCCCGGGCACCTTCCTGCTGCCGGTTCGAGGTCAGAAGCCCACACCCCGGGCCCCACATGTCACTGAAAAGACCAGCGTGTCACCATGGGTGTTTCCAGCAGAGAGGAGAGGGAGCAGCTGTTACCATCAGGGCCAAGGAGACGTGTTTGCCTTGTCAACATGGAGATAACTGAGTTTGTCCTCAAATATTGAGAAACCTCAGGCCACACTGGGGACGGGTGGCCTTGAACACTGAAGGCAGTATATCACCAGCAGGAGATGCTTTCCCCGGTTATCACAGCGCTTTGAAGCCACACGGACTCAGCGATGTCGTCTGACCCTCGATGTCAGTGATAAGGAAGTTGAAACCCAGCTCGGGGAGGGCTCGTCCAAGGCCACAGAGGCGGTCCCTGTGAGGGGCTGAACTGTGTCCCCCAAGTTCACATGGGGAAGTCTTAACCCTCAGTGCCTCAAAATGCGCTGTGTTTGGAAACAGGGCCTTTGAAAGCAGTTAAGGTCACATGAGGTCATTAGGGTGCGTCCTGTCTCTGCAGGACTTGTGTCCTTAGAAAAGGAAGTGAGGACACAGATGCACAGAGGGACGGCCAGCTGTCCGCACGCCCAGGAGAGAGGCCTCAGGGGAAACCAGCTCCACCGACCACCTGAACAAGGACTCCGGCCCCCAGAGCTGCGAGACCACGAGTATCTGTGGTTGAGACCACCCAATCTGTGCCGCTTTGTCACTAAATACGTGCTCCGCTCAGCCCCCCCCACGACACGGCAGCCATCTTGGGAGCAGATGCTGTAAAATGCCCCATTCTGGCCTCTGGCCCGCTCACTGACCGAGGGCAGCTCAGAGCGCTCTGGGCCAGCCAGCACGTGTTGGGGAGGATGGCCAGGATGCTGTGTGTGCTGTCGGTTGATGCCACAACGTCGATGCTGACCATTCAGGCGGACATGGCACTCATGGTCACGGATAAGGTCTAACTCATCTGTTTGCAAAAAGGAGAGCAAACGTCTCCTGTGTTTATTTTCCCACTCGTTAAGTTGCTGAAATGGACCAAGAATCTCTAAGGGCAACGTGGGCGGAGGCCCACATGTGTACCCCACAGGCCACTTATGACTAGCCTTCTGTGGGGAAAGGCCTGGACGTGGAGGAGACGTATCACTGAGGCTGTGGGTGACAGAGGTCACCCAGCACAGTGGCCACACATGCGCACTGGCCCACACTTGCTGCTGTGTGAGCCTGGCTGACTTCCTCAACCTCTCTGTGCCTTTGATGAAACTCCCAGCAGCACCTCTTCCAGGGGGCCATGGGAGGGCCCGGTGCTAAAGCACACTCGCCCGTGAATGACGGCGGTGACTGACACCCAGGGGACCTGCTCACCCCCGGCCCAGCTGGCCAGGTCAGCCTCGGAAAGGCAGCCACAAGACAGGGTGAGGAGCGCTACCAAAGGGCATCTGGATGCCTAGGGGCATCTGGAAACCAAGGAGAGAGACTGTATCTCTAATCCTCCAAGGCCACCGGTGAGCTGGTTCTGCCATGCAGGTTAAGATTGTTCTGGAAGGGAAGATGCCTGTGGGCAAAGCCAGAAAGCTTGCGAAAATATCCCATGTTTGGGGAACTATGAGGCGATAGCTGAAGCTGGAGGGAGGGAGGCTGTGGGGCGGGTGGTGGGAGAGGAGAGGGGGGCGGGAGGCCTCCGGGTCGCCACTAAAACAGAGCGCAGGCTGAACCCAGAGGTCAGAATGGTCTCCCCAATGCTGGGAGGGCAAGAGGGACCTGAATTAGTTAGGTACTGCCCACTGGTCCAGGCAGGAGACAGCAAGGGCTCAGACCAGGGAGACAGGGAAGAGGGACCAGCAGAGAGAGGTGGCCTTTCAAGGGAAGATACTGGGTACAAAGCCACAGAGCGAGGCGGGGGATGGGACCAGGAGCCAAGCCCCAAGCGGGGGATGGGACCAGGGCCTTCCCACAGTGACCTCCTGCAAGGGCCTTCAGATTCCCAAGGGGACAGACGACGGGGGACTCTGTCCCCAGGCCCCAGGAAAGGCGTCTGATACCAGGCGGGGGCACTTGGCTACATGACAGCTCCATGCAGGGTCCTGGGCTGGGCCCGAGAGAGACAGCAGGCATTTCTGACTGGAGGCCCAGCGGCCTAGGAGGGAATTGACCAGGTTGGAATCGCCCACCGGGGCAGACAGCAGTGACAGAGCAGACAGCACCCCGAGGACGTGCTCCGGCCACGATCTCCAGCTGGAAGAGGTCAGGGAGGCCGCCCTGGAGGCAGGGCCCCCCCGGCACCCAGGCCTGCTGCATACCTGCCATTGTCCCTTCCCAGTTCTGGAGTCCCCGTGTCTCCCCTTCACCCACCTGGGCCACCTTCTCCGTTAATTAGCTGCTGCCGCCGCAGCGGCACGCATCCTTGTACTGACTGTCCTGTGTTCCCTGGACAGCAGCAGCACCAAGAATCTACCGTGGCAGCAAGAGCTGACTCGTGGGTCTCTATGGCTACCGCCGGGATTGCGGGCACAGGTGTTTGTTCGGCAGGACCCAGAATAGTAGGAATTTACTTGTCCCGCCATTGGCCAGGCTGGTGAAGACCGCGGCAGCTGTTCCGGTAAACACAGGCCACGCTCCCTGCCGCAGCCAGTCCGGGACGGGACTCCTCAGACCAGGCGGTGTAAACAACCACTGTTTCTGACTCGCCGCTTGGGGAACCGCACAAGATCGGGGCTCCCTCGGGGCGCTCCGGTGGGAGCCCCGTCCTGGCACAGACGGCGCCTGTGCGCTGTGTCCGCGTGTGGTGGGGAGTCGGGTCATCTCTCTCACGTCGCCGCTTACAAGGGCACTGTCCCCATGCGTGGGGCTGCAGGCTCATGGCCACACTCCTCCCCTAAGGCCTCACCTCCAGACTCCATCACGGCGGGCTGCCTGCAGCCCGCAGCTCCCCTTCCCGGGTTCCCTCCCGTGTGAGGGGGAAAAGTCCGACAGGTAAACTTCAGTTCCCAGATCTTCCAAACAACCAGTAAATTCGGGCCACAGCAGTGTCAGTGGTTGGTTTTTAAAGGGGAGATGGGGGCTCATCATCTTGGGAACAGCACACAGTGAACTGGAAACTGCCAATCTAGAGATGACAAGTGAAATTTGTAATAAACCACTGAAATGGGCACACAAGTGAGTGCGTCTTTTAAGTATTTTTGCATCCCTTCGCTTGGTTGCTTCTCATGCTACCCTTTGGAGTCACGGGTGAGAAAACCAAGACGTGTAGCATTTGAGATCACCTTCAAGTCCCAAAGCCATTGTCAAGAGCCAGGCTTGGTCCAGAAACAGTGTGGTGGGGAACATTCTAGAATAGCTGGGCTGACTCTGGGTTGTCACTCTTCAGGTGTGTGCCTCAGCTCCTGTAGGACAGCGATCATCCCAGGGGCAAACTCTACAGCCACACACGCAGAAAAGGCTGAGGGCTGGGCGTGGCAGGGAAGGCCGAGGGCACTCGGACAGACGGTCGCCTTCCAAAGTCGGAACGGAAGGATGCTCTCCGGCCTTCCAGCCCAGTGGAAGACCACAGACAGAGGGGGACACATCTCCCAGGGTCACATCTCCCCTTGTCCCGACACTGAACCTTTAACCTCCGAGATCCTGTTGGCCCCTCACCCCGGCACGCTCCTGTCGGGGCCTCTCTCTGGCCCTGCCCGGCCGCCCCCGGGAGCAGTCTGCACTGGAGCCACCGTCTGGGAGCAGAAGCCTGGGGCTCAGTTTCTTCCCACACAGGGGCGGATCAGCCAGAAGAGGCGCTTGGCGAGGCGAGAGTGAGGCAGGCCGTCTCCTCCGCTGGCCGCTCAGCAGGCATATGGCCTGCGGTCCCACCAGTCACAAAGTAATTATTGGAGTGACACAAACAGATTTTTTTTTCCATCCAAGTGGAGGTGTGATTTTCTCGGGTTCTGTGAGAACATTCGCACGTATTTTTACCAACCCAATCTGTTTCCCGGCAGCCAAGTGGCCGCAGGGCCTGGGAGGCCGTCTTGGCCGTCTGGGAGCCCTGGAGGTGTGCCGGTGCCATCAGAGAGCTCCAAGTGGCCCGGCCCGGCAGGAGCAGGGCCCTGCAGTGGAGCCGGCGGGCCCTGCAGCACCCAGGAGAGCTGGGCTGTGGTGAGGACAGCGGCCCAGGGACAGGGGTCCCGAGTTCATTCTGTGACCACAGCAGCACCGCCCTCCCTACCTGCAGAGGCGCTCACCTGTGACCAGGGGGACCCCGGCCAAAGCCACCTCCTCGCACCCAGAACCGTGGGGCAGGGCTCGTGGCTCTAGGCAGCGCCAGAACCCCCTCCTTTTTTTCAACTCCTCATGGCTGGTCTAGTTCTAAGGGTGCTTTGAAACAAAGTTTCAGACTTGTGAGGGATGCTGGCCAGGGTAACGACAGGGGCAGGGTTGGGGTGGGGGGTACGCTCCTTCCCTGTTCCCGCCTCCCTCAGTCCCTCGGAAACAAAGACTTCACAATGCAGATGCGCCATACCACACTGAGCCACCGGCCACATGCGACCAATTTACACTTTCATTGGGTAAACTCTAAAATCCCGCTTCTAAGCACGCCAGCCACACCTGAAGTATCACAAGCCCCATGTGGCTGGTGACTGTCACACTGAATGGTGCCAGTAAGGAACACTGTCGTCATTGCAGAAAATTCTCTGTACAGGACAATGCTGGGGAGACGTGCCAGGGCCACAGCCACATGGGGTGGGGGGAGCCCGGCGGGAAATGCTGGGAGCCGGGGAGGCCAGGCGAAGGTGGCCGGCTGAGCGGGCGGCCGCAAAGAAGCCGAACTGTGAGCCCAAATCAGGGCATAAGAAGCCAGCTCCCCCAGCGTGTAGAAGGAAGGCCTGGGCAGGAGACCCTAAGGAAGCCACATGTCCCACGTCTGAAAAAGGCTCGACCAAAATACACCCCCGCTCCTCTCCCTGGGCCAGCACACCTTCCTGAGACGTGGCAGGACAGTGGGGAGCTTCCTAGGAAGATGGACTCGGTCACCCCCCAAAATCTCTGGACTCAGAAGCAGAGGCGGAAGGCGCCCCCCAGGAGGGAGGTGGAAACTTACCTGCACAGACTCCCCAGAAGCAGCAACGTCCCTAAGAACTGTCTGCTCTCCCCCAGGGAAAGGCAGGGGCAGGGGGCCTGCCGATGGGGTCAGTTGAGGCCGGAGCAGGAATGGGGTTGGGCAGAGATAAGAGGGCCCCTCCCCAGCCTACCCACCCACCAGACGGAGTCTGGAGGAACAGGAATGTTATCTTTTTCTTTGCCACGCTCCCTTTCCCGAGACCCCTCCTGCACCTCCATGGGGCTCCGTGGCACCTTTCTCCTGGGGGAAAACATGACCTATTCAGATTTCCCAAGTTCATCCAGACCAGTGTCAAGTGCAAATCCGATCCCAGTGCAGTGCTCCACACTCCCACCACCCGCTGGCGTGCCCCTTCCCTTTCCTCCCTCATGGGCACACCCAGGGGCTCCCTGCCCACTTGTACGATTTCTCTTTCTCGTTATAAACGAACGGCAGGGCCAAGGGGGAAGAGATGAATGAAACTGTTAAGTGTCCTCTCTACTCCCTTCCTTGATCTCAACATGTTTTCACTGATCTTCTAACCAAGGACTTGTGTACGAGTGAAAGGAAGAGCAAGTGAAGAAACAGAGGATTTCACCGGCGCTGCCGACACAAGAAAACTGAACACCTTGGCCTGTCCATGGCCGGCTGTTAACGCCCGGGAGCTGGAAAACAGTCCAGAGGCAAACCTCAGACAGCCAGAATGGAGCGAGACCAGGGAGCTCAGCCACTAGATCCATCAACCACAAGAAATCAGGAGGGTTGCTTTTTTCTGGTAACGTTTTTATAATTAACCTACAAACCTAAATCTGTGGAAAAGGACTCAGCACAAAATCCCAAAGCAGTCATAAAACTCCCACTTCTCCAGGTTCACGTTTCAGGCCTGCCTCAATATTAACTCCTCATGCTGCCTCTGCAGTGCTAATAAGGAGGGGAATAAATACTCAGTCTTCAACCCCTGGCCTTCGATTTAATCCCTGGTCTCCAGGGCAGGCTTACTGCTTTTCTAGGCCAGCCTCCTCCTCACACAGATAAGATAACAGAGGCCCAGGGAGGCAGCAACAGGTCCAAGGTCACACAAGGTCAGAGGTGCAGCTGGGACCGAAACCCGACCAGCTGCTGCCTCACCTGCGTCACCTCCACGAGAGGTGAGCGTGTGCCCAGCATGGCTGCGAACGCCTCCTCGGTGCCAACATCTGGTCTACCCGACCCTGGCTCTGATCCTAGGCATCTGTGGGCACCAAGGACAGGGGCCAGGCCTTGCCCCTGACAGTCTAGGCAGGGCCCTGTCTGGGAGCTGGGGCCCTGCCCTCCGACCTGCCCAGCGCCCTGCAGGAGTGCTCTGCTCTGTCACCACGGGAGGAAGCTGCACCCCGAGACAGCCCAGCTTTGCTGATTCCCGGCCCCTCCTCACACGCTGCTCAGCCTGCTGGCCAGGACTTTCTCAGCCTACAGGGCCGCACCCCACCGGCCTCCTCGGTCCAGCGGCTCGTCCCAATGCTCCTGGGATGCTCTGGGCCACCAGGCCCCACACCAACCACACGCTGCCAACTCTCCCAGGAAACAGCTCACACCCACTGGGAACAGCCAGTGGGGCCGAGGCGGCCCCAGGACCTGAGGGCCGCCTGGGATGGTGAACACAGGGTGGGTAAGTGGGGGGATGAGTTTGGGGTCGGGGATGAAGGACGGACATGTGGGTCACAGAGGAGCTGGCTCTGGAGGAAAGGAGAATCCACACTTCCCCAAAACCCACCCCGAGAAGGAATGTTCTTCCACTCTGCAGCCCTGTGTCCAGCCAGCCTGCCCCACAAACACAGCCCCTCACTTCCAGCCCTCAGTCTCAGACCCACCCCCAAAATGACCTCCCTCTCCTCCCTGTGTCAGGGTAGTGGAAATGCAGGGGCTTAATACAGATTTGGCAAAAGCAGGAGGGCCGCTGTCCGTAGGGAAATAATACAACAGTGGATGAATAATCACATTGTACAAGAACAAACCATGTCCTGCGTCCTCACAACTGTACACCTCCTCCTGCCCCCCCCCGCACTTACGCCCCAAGGGCCCAGGAGCTGCATGAGCTGGGCCCACCACTTTCAAATGCCCTTTAGCAATAGATTTATTTTTTTTCCTAAGAAAATTCAGGAAGAGCTTCAGCAGACAAAACAGAAAAGTGAAGCTGGTCCGACTGAAGAGGAAAAGGGGACCTGGCTGGGTGCCAGCCCTCGCCCCAGCCCAGCCCTTGGCTCTTGGCCAGGAGCCCCTCCGCCCCCCAGAGCGCCACTCACACACCAAGCTCATGGCTCACAGTGTGGCGCCTCTGCCACCGGAGCAGATGAGGGTGAGAGGGTGTGTGTGTGTGTGTGTGTGTGAGAGAGAGAGAGGGATGGGCAAGACATTGATTAATATATAATTTAACTCTGCAGCTAAATGCACAGGCCACATCACTGCCATCTGACCAAATGGTCATAAAGCCAGAGGGTCAACAGAAAGCCCCTATGCGAAGGGCTCTCCTAGGCGGGGAGTGGCATGATAAAGTGTTATCGGAACCAACCCAGGGAGGTGGGCAAACAGAGAAATGGCCCGTTTCTCCCCAACAGCAGCCCCATAAAACCTCGCCAAGGCTGAGAGCTGGGCTCTGTGTCCCGGGATCAAGGACAGGTCGCCCTGACCGGAGGAGACAGAGCCCCCAGGAGTGGGGCCCCACGGGGGTGGCAGTCCTCAGGCGGACCCTCCATGAGCCTCAGGCCAGTGCCTCACAAGGAGAAGTGCCCCCCTCGGTCACTCAGCCCCCAGCAGGGCACTGACCCCAGACACCCCAGGGCCACCCCGAGGTGCTGCCAGTCAGGAGCCCGGAGCACCGCCTCATGGCCACGCTGACCACACAGCCGCACCAAACAAAGGGGGCATCTAAGCAACGTCCTAAATGCCACCTCCGAGAAAGTGGTCTGACAGGGGTGGGGCCCAGGCCTACTCGAGCTCCCCGCCCGCTCGGTGACTCCCCAGGACAGGGGCTCCCTCAGCGGGGGACCTCGGGAGGGCATGCCCCGGTGGTTCAGCCGGCGAACAGGGCCGCCATGGCACATGCACCATCAGCAACAACTGCACCCACGGGAGGGGGCTGGTGCAGCAGGTGCAGCCGTGCGGCCAGCCCCACACATGGCCCCTGGGACCTGGCACCTGGCACTTGGGCCACAGGAAAGGGCAGCCAGGACACAGGGCAACTGCGCAAGGAGGGGGGACTGCAGACAACAGGCCCTGCTCCCCACCCCCGTCACACACACACACGCGCGCATCCACCCTCACACACATTCACACACTCCCCCTCCCTCTTTAGGTCGTGCGCTGGAGGTAACTACAGCTGAACAGCCTCATAAAACCACTTTTTTCTTCTTTTCAGAAAACCTTTCTCCTTTTCAGAAAACAGAGTATAAGAGCCCATCTGCTGCCACCAGCACGTGCTCCGAGTGGATGTGGGGCTGGCGCAGCTCCTGCCCCTGTCGGCCTGGGGGGCTCTCACCGGCCCCCAAACCCCAAGCATGCCCTGCGCGCACTGCTGTCCCAGGAGCCAGGACCCACCAGGGGCCTCAGACAGTTGCGGGGGCCCAGGCGGGGGCTGCAGAGGGATGCCTGGCAGCAGGCAAGCTCCCAGGAGCTGCTCGCAACCGGACAAGGACTGAGGTGGGGAAGGGGGAGACAGTTCTAATGAGAGGGGGTGACGGAAAGTGGCATGCAGGCATCCCCAAACGCCAGGCCCCGGGTCAGAAGCCGGGCACCCTTCCAAGAGCCCTTGGAAGTGAGGACCATTTCCATTCACAGACGGGGAAGGGAAACTCAGAGGGTCGTACACAGGCCCACAATCACACAGCCGGGATGGAGAGAGGGTCAGAGGGCCAGCTGGGGGTGGGGCCTGAACAATCTGGCCCCGGGTGTCCTGCCAAGCGGGGGGTGGGGGGACCTTTTCCTGCTGAGTAGGGCAGGAGAAGTACAGACTTTCCTCCAGGGACGCTGAGGCCACGCAAGAGTCCTGGGGCCATCCCTCAGCCCTGGGTCACCATGTTCCTTCGCCCAGAACAGACCGCGTCTCCTCCGAGGGTGGGAACTGCCCTGGTCGTTGTTTCCCTGCTGTGACGATGCGGTCAGGGAACTGTCATGCCCCAGCACTCGGGGAGCTGGGTTCTCACACCCCATCCCCCACCCCACCTCACTCACCCCACGTGGAACGTGGGGACCCGGATGGAGCTCGTCAGCAGCAGCGTGAGCCACAGGGAAGCGGCAGGCTCTGGGCGGGTGGGGGGCAGGCTGGGGAGCAGGTCCAGAGCCCCAGCTCATGCTTGGTCACGAGGAACGGTGGGGTCCCCCAAGGGAATAGCTGGAGTCTACCTGTGATCACGGTCACGACCCTCAACTCGGAGTTGACTCGAGACCACCCACAGGGGTGGTCAGAGCGAGGGCCCCTGGGGTGGAGGCAGGAGGCGGATGCTCCTCTCTGTCTGCAAAACGCGGGCCCCTCCAGTGCCCCCTCCAACGCTTGTCGACACATGGCCACCTCTGAGCCAGGACCGTGCCGCAGCCAGCCACGTGGCAACCACCAAGTCCCAGGGAGGACAGGCACCCACCCCCAGAACCTGGCCTGGGCCATCTCAGCGCCCTGCGTCCCCCACGTCACTGACAGTCATGGTCGTCTACCCCACGGGAGTTGTAGGGACTAGAGTGAACCAGGCACTTGGCACTTACTTTGGTCCAAGCAGCAGAATGAGGCCAGGCTGACCCGGCTCCCACGGGCCTCAGGAGGCTGTGTCGGGCCCTAGGAGGGGCGGCAGGGGGCAGCCGCCCCTCGTCCTGTGGACAGTGAGCGGGCCACTCAGGAGAGACGAGTCAACCTTCCGCTGACCGGTTATCAACCGGGGCAGCTGACAGGCGGGGTGAGGCAGTCCTGCCCTTCTTTTCAAAGTCCTGGACTCAGGCTCCTCCTTTGATTTGAGACAAAGAAATGATCCCCGACGTGATTCTGAGACAAAGCAAGAGCAACGCCCCGGAAGGCCTCAGGAAGCTCGGTGCCTTTAAGACGTGCCAGTTGAGGGATGCGCACCTCAAGAAGTGAGCAAGTGTCGTCTGTCGCCTCCCAGACTTTTTTAGGTGTGCAAACATCCAGAAAGCAGCACCGTGCTAATTTCGACTTGACAAGTCGGTATGGCAAATTTTAAAGTGAAAAATGTGGCAACTTCGAGCTTCCCTTTCCTCTCTCCTGGTCCCCAGCATGGGAGCCGGGCCTGGGCCGGGGGCCCTCTGATAAACGTTCACGGGGCCGAGGTTGGGGGGACATAGTTGTGCCGGGGGGCAAGCCGTTCATGGCCCCAGGCCTCCCTGCAGGCCGGAGGACTCCGCCCCGGGCGGGCCTGGGGCTGGGCTTCCTCCCACAGACTCAACCCTCCTGGGCCCCAGAGTCTCTGAACCGGGGGTCATCACAAAAGCCTCCAAACATTACAAGCGTCTCTGTCTGCACATTCTACCTTGACCACGCACTGACCGTCCATCTTGCAGGTGGCACGGGCACCCGTTTCCGATTCAGGGAGCTAGACGGACGGGTCCTTGTGCAGTAACAGAGTCGGTGCCAATGTGTAGGCCTTGCAGGGGAGACGGCCAGGGGGTCACGGACCCCACCCCCCGCCACTGCCCAAGTGAAAATTCCCAGAAGTTTATTTTCCAAAAGTGTCTACTTTTAAAAGCCCGCACTCCAACCATGCCTGATTGTGACCCCTTCGTGCAAAGCAACTCACTGCTATTCTAGAACCTGCCTGGGCTGCGGGGCCCTGAGGCCCCGAAAAACAGCTCAAGGGCAGGGCGGGCGCAGAGAAGACACCTTGACCCTCTTATCTCGGCATCTAGGAGTTACAGGTTCTCGCCCAGGGTGGCCTTTGCCCCCTGGAGGCCGCTGCTCTGCGGCGGTTATCTCCCCAGGGCCCGCCACCACCCTGAGACAGCTCCCTCGGAGCCCAGCCTCCCATAAACATTAACTCTTGGGCTTTCGGTCACACATGGCCCACCCTCTGCAGAGGGGCTCTTCGAAATCCTGTCCATCCCCAGAGACAGGCCGACTGTGTGTGGATGAGACATTAACCTGGGTGTCTCTGAGGCTCCACAAGCCAAGGTCACCCCCTGCTCATACCATAGGCCTGCAGGGCTGGGCCGGCTGGGCTCACCAACCCAGAGCTTGTGGCTTTGGGTCTACTGGGACAGGGACCGAGTGGACCACACACAGCACCATGGCCTGCGGCCCACCTAGGGGCTGGGGGGACTCCCCAAGTGCCCAGGAAAAAGACAGAACCAGGAATCTGGGCCACGCCACATGGTCAGGCTGTGGATCCGGTTTCCACACCCCTTCCAGGCCCTTCCCACAGGTCTGGGGGTATCCTCTGCTCAGACCTGGTCCTGCCCTGCTTCCCTCTCCCTGCTCCCCATCTCTTCCCTTGTCCCCAATGTCCTCCTCCCATTCGTCCAGATGAGCAGACCGGCTTCCAGGGCCCAGAGAAGAGCCGCCCTGAGGCCCACTGCCCAGAGCTGGAAGGAGCAGCTCCAGGTCCAAGGGCCCAGGTAGGTGGGACGCAGAGGGGCGGGGAGCACCTCTGTCTGAGCGAGGTGCAGACGGCACCTGCCACGCCGGTCTGCAGGCAGGAAGCTCCCAGGACCTGCCAGCTCCCAGACCCCTCGTTCCCTGTGGCCACATTCCACCCCTGGACACGTGGACCGGAGATCTGTTCGCAGAGATGTGTCCCGTGAAGAGATGCTGCCTAGTGTGCTCTTCCTCTGCCGCCGCTCTAAAAACCTCACCACAACCTTGGTGGCTGAAACAAAACATGTCACCTCACAGCCCTGCAGGCCAGAAGCCCCAGATGGGTCTCACAGGGGCTCACACCAAGGTGTGGCAGGGCTGCCGTCTTTCTGGAATTTCTAAGGGACAGTCTGTCCCCTTGTCTTTTCCAGCTTCTAATGGCCACCACACCCCTTGGCTGGCAATCCCTTCCACCTACAAGGCCAGCAGGCTGATCTTCTGACACCAGAGCACCGGGACCCGACTCACCCACCTCCCTCCTCCACACTCAAGGGCCCGATCACATTGGGCCCCTCAGGATAATCTGGGATAATCCCCACCACCACCCCATTCGAAAGCCTTGTATCAACCCTCTCTGCAGGGCCCTTCACACTCAGGGCACCACTGTCCTGGAGTTTGAGTTGGGTTGGGGGATCTTTGGGGGACCGTCATGCTGCCCCCCAAAGTCAAAGGAAGGACCGCCCCAGGACATTCTGCAGAGGAGAAAGAGGCACCTGCTTCTCCTGGGAGGAGCCAGGTGGCCTCGGGGGCCTCAGCCACAAGTCTGTCAACGTTGTCATCGGGGACAGACACCGCTCTTCACTGCCTGGGCTCTGGTGCCAGGGAGAGACTGGGCCAGGGCCTGGCTCTGTGCTCGGCAGGCAGAGAGACGGGGGTGTGTCTGCTGTGGGACCCTTCCTCCAGGAGGTGGCACGTCTGCCCCTCTCCAGTCCCAGACGGGAAGTAGCTGGAAAGGCTGAGCTTGGAGAGTGGCCACAGCCCCCCAGGAGGGAGAGGGGCCCCCACATCCTGCTGACACCTGTGAGCCTCCTCCCTCAGCTCCAGGAGCTCAGGGGGGAAGCCACGCAATGGTGGGGACTCAGGCTGGGAAGTTGGGAGCCGACACTGCCTGTACCCTCCTTCCTGGCTTGGCCGCCCCGTCCCGCTGCATCAGAGCCTTCTGCCAACCACTCACCCTCCCGGAGCCCCAGCCTCCCCTCTGGAGAGGAAGAGCAAAGCACCGCGCCCCACAGGGGAGGCCGCGGGCCCCTCGGCCCCCACCAGAGGCCGGCTCCCTCCGCCACCCCTCTCCGCCTCCCACTGAATGCAAGTCTAGCTGAACTGCTTTTCCTAGTCAGCCTCCCTCAGTTCCTGTCCTGGCGGCTCCCACCGCCCCAGCGCCTGTTGTTCAGGCCCTGCGGTCCGAGCTTCCTGCAGTCTTCCCGTGTGGGCCGCAGACCGCAGGGCAGGGCAGGCGGGCGACAGGGTCAGCCCCGAGGACCCTGGCCAGCCCGGCCCATCGTGGCGGTGCCAACGGCTTAATTATTAACTCTTTCTCTGATGCGGGCGGCCTCCCCCGAGCATTCGTGAGACACTAACCCCTTCGCCTCGCTCCACACCGCCCGGCCACCCCGTTAGAACAGCAGCGTCCTCGGCCCCTGCGTCCACAGCAGCACCGCGTTTCGAGCCCCTGTGGTCACTCATCGGCAGGAGCCACGTGCGCGTCTGTGCCAGCAAGCCCAGCTGCAGCCCGCCTTCCCTGGGCCCAGCTCGGCTCCTCCGGAGGCCTCCTCTCCTCACCCTCCCCGCTCACGGACGCCGTCGGTTCTTCCCCGCACCCTCACCCCTCGCCCGCTGAAGTGCCCCTGGGTGCTGAGGGGATTCTGGATTTCCTTTTCTTTTTAGCCTTTATTTGCTTATTTTTCTTTTTTTATGAATTTATTCATTTTCAGAGAGCAGGGGCACTTTTCAGAGAGAGCAGGGAGGGAGGACTGGTCTCCACCTCAGCAACATGCCCTTTCCTCTTTCCTTCAGGCCTCTCTGTCCGCCCTCCATCTCTGTCAGAGGGAACTGGCCTGGGAGCGGGGTCCCAGACCACCCGGCACCCCCTCGGAGCCCAAGGCAGGACGTTGCAATGAGCAAGGGGAACGCCTGGGGGGCCCACCCCCTTGGGCTGCCATGACCAGTCACCACCACAGCGGTCTGTTCCCCCACAGGCTGGTGTCCAGAAGTCCACAGTCAAGGTGTCAGCAGGCACAGCCCTCCAACCTCTGCCTCCACTGTCACGCGCCTTCTCCCACAGTCTTCTCTGCAGGTCCGCCCAAATGGCCCCAGGCTACAAGGACACCAGTCACTGATCAGGCCCACCCCTGTGACCTCACCTTAATCCAACTGTAGCTGCCAACCTTGATTGACCAAATGCAGTCACATCCGCAGACACCTGTCACCGGGCCCGGGCCCAGCCCCGAGCGGGGCTGCCCAGGGCCAGCTGTCACGCATGGGCTCCTGACTTTGGGCAGAAAAGATTCCACAGCACGAGTCCAGGGGACGATGGGGGCACGTTCGCCACAGCTGGGGAGAGTGACACCAGGAAGGCCTTAGCACGGAAACAGCAACAGGAGCACCCACATGGGGCTGCCTCAGCTCACTGGGAGGTCAGAAAGAAAGGGGCCTACGGGACAGATCTGGGGGGTCAGCCCAGGACGAGCTACTGCTGCCCACTGCTCCCCTAGCTGCCAGTCTCGTGGGGACCATTAGGGTGCGGGAGATGCACGCCTGTGGGGGAAGAGAAGTGGGAGAACCACGGGCGTGCTCCCTGGAGGGAGAGCAGGTGCTGGGCCTATTGTCTTGAGGGTCTTTCTCTCTCTCTTACAGGGGGATCTCAGGGGACCATTTCAGCAGAACATGCATCAGCGTTTCAGGGTGATCTCTCAAGGTCAGGGTCTCTGTTGGTCGGTGGGCGTCAGGGCCGGGGGCACCTGCCTGGTTCTGCTGCTTTTTCTGGGCCTAAAGTTGAGGCCTCGGTGTCGTCTCCAGGGAGGTGGCCTTTCCCCGGCTGCAAGCTCCTCCGCCGGTGTCTGCTCCACTGTCTGCCCCAGTTTCCCTGCAGGCAGACCTCTCTCAGACCCAGGGGTTAGGACTGAACGTTCCCTCTGCGAAGACACAGCTGTGCTCAGGACACCAGTCCCTCATCTACTGGCGCCCGGGTTTCCTTATCTTTAGGATAACGACCCACCCCCTGCCCCACCCCAGGGAGGTGGAATCCAGCCACTTCCCGGCAGAGACTCCTCAACCTGCTCCTGCAAGGACATGTTGGGACAGCTCTGTCCTGCCTGTCCTGAACACAGATCAGAGCAAGGGTGGGAACGTCCCAGACAAAACCCGGAATCTCAGCTAATTTATATGTTTTTAAAATTAAGGAATCGCTGGCAAACGTGGCGCTTTATAATGAAAAACGATTGTCTTGAAACATCATCGGTTCTAAACAGTTAAGAAGGATGAGTTTTGATAAACTGCAGCCCCTTACCCATCATCCTACCGAGCCCCTGGCACAGAGCAGGACCCCGAAAGCTGGGGTCTGGGGTCCGGCCCAACGTCCCCACTCACTGTCCAGTAGCTGCCCACTAGCCGCTCTGCAGACGGTGGACGAGTCCCCTCAGCAGCCCGAGCCCCAGTGTCTCCTCTAGGAAGTACTAACACCCACTTGTGGGGCTGTTGTGAGGACGACGGAAACCGAAGACACTCGGACCCTGAGCGTGCGGGGACCTGTGTGTTAGCTGCTCTGGAGCCGTGCAAATGTGTCTCCGGGGGAGGGGACACCCGAGCTCACAGCCAGGCGGCCAGACCAGAGGTGCCATGGGGCCCTCGGTCCTCGAAGGACTCGCCCAGTTCAACCAGAGGCTGCTGGCTGAGCACGGCAACACCGCCAAGGCAGAGCCACTTGGGGAGCCCCGAGGAGTGCGCAGGGCTTGGGGCTGACATGGACAGGGGACTTAAGAGTTGGAAAATTTTAGTTTAAGTGATAGCTAAGAACCTTAGTAATCAATGCAGGTAAAAGCTTTGTTCCAGGAACTGGAAGGAGGACCCACCCTGACTCCAGGAGACCATAAGCAGTCCCACCTTTGTTCCTCAGGAGGACCACAAGCAATTCATGACATCTGAGCCCTTGTGCTCGGGGGGGGGGGGGGGGGGGGGGGGGGGGGGGGGGAGACGCCCACCAGACCACCACCTGGGGAGTAGCCCAAGACCATCACCCAGGGCAAGAATGCTGGACCAGTTCTTTGTTTAATCCAATGAATTCCTCCCTGAATTTCAAACCCCCTCACCACACCTTGTTTACCCGCTGCTACCAAAGCCTTGGCCTGGAAAGAAAAGACTAGATGTTCTGTTAGGGTGTGCACCCGCCATCTTCTCAGATGGCTGGCCATCTGAATAAAGCGCCCAAAAATGTTCAATCCCTGTCTCTGCTGACTGGGCTTGGGAGTGACAGGCGGCCCGAATATCGGTGTCTTTTCCGATTTCAACACCTGGTTAAATGGAGAAAGTGGTTCCCCCCCTTCCCCCCAGACCTCTCCCATCTCATCTCCGGGGGTGCAGACAACGTCCCCGTCGGGTCCCCATACTCAGGGGCTCAGCAGCAGCCCCAGCCTGGGACCTCGGGTCAGAGCCTTGACAGCAAACCTACTTCTAACGGGCGACTGAAACCGACTTTGTTCTGGAAATGCCACAGGGGGCTCTGAGCCCTTGAAGGTTCCGGGGTGGTGGAGAATCCTGTGCCCAGGAACTGGGACCCGCCAACCGTCCCACCTTCCACGCTCACTGCGGTCTCCATACTCACGCCTGGGCCTCCTGGGTCTCTTTGCACCCAAGTCTGATCACCCACCCCCACCCCAGCCTTCCCCCAGCACCTCCCTGCCCCCGTGTCTGACATTTAGGGCCCGAGACAGCGCTGTCCAAATCCTTCCCTCACTGCATCTTCCTCCCTCGCATTCCTAAAATGTCTTCTCCGTGTCTGTGGTCCCTGCAGGCCGCCTCCAGGACTGCTGTAGACGTGCAGGAACTGGAGGCTTTCAAAAGAATCGATGAGAAAGAACACAGGAGCAACGTCATCAGCCGATGCAAAGAGCGCCGAACTCCTTATCCGGGAAACCCTTCGCGGGGCCGCCTACCGCGTGTCCGCCAGGTCATCCACTCAACGGCGGCCACGCCCTAATCCCTTACGCGCGTTCCTAGTTCGCCCCACAGTCGTGTGGGGTGACCCCCGGGCAGGGCTGGGCAGGGTGGTTTTGTGGCAGTAGACTTGGTCCACCGTCCTTCTCACTCCGCAGATGGGAACCGAGAGAACCACACACACAGCAACTCCCGAACACTTAGAAGAGGTGGCAGAGAAAGGCTTGCCCTGAGCGCCCCTGGCAGAGGCCCAGCAGGTGTCCAGTCCCCCCAGAAGGGAAGAGGAATGACATTCCTGGAGGTGGCCTGACCCAGGAGTCACCAGAGCACAGAAAGGCTTCCCCATGGATGTCTACATGTGGCCTCAGTGGCTGGGTCCCTGGCGGCCCTGCATTCCCACCTGTGGTGGACACTTTCGGAGGCCAGGGCAGGCCCTGAGAGCTGACCTGTGCCACCATGCACCCCGTGATGCGAGCGAAGTCACAGCAACCCCGACTTCGTCCGGTGCTCCCGGGCTGAGCATCAAAGAACTGATGGAGGGAGCCTCCAGACTCACCAGAAAAGGTGCCGGCAGCTCTGGTTTCAACCCGCATGTGCTCCCCCGAGGCCCATCCCTGCAGCCTCTCTGCCCCCCCAAACAGTGCCGGCCCCACAGCTATGCTGACTTTCCTGGACTCTGGCAGTCACTGCTGCCCACACCGCCCTGCCCCCACCCCACCCCCGCCTCTGCGAGCTCCTTCGCTGTGGGGACAGACCACACACCCTGCGTGATCCCCAGGAGACACCCAGAGAAACGGTTCCCTAGAAACTGTCCCCAGAAAACGGACACCTCCACAGCCTCAGGGGCTCCGAGGGCTGCCTTTTCAAAACCTGCAGGAACCAGAGGCGGGTAACCCAACACCACTTTCCGATAGGCGCTCCCACTGTCTTCTGCCCAAACACAATGGTCCTCATTAGCTTTCACTCGGGGCTTTGAACTCGGCACAAAGCCTTCCCCTCCCCGGCTGCCCGTTGGAGCTGGCTCCCGCCAGCGTTTCCTTTGTTGTCTATTTTTAAGGTGTTTATAATGGAGCCTTTTTCTGCTCCTTGCGCACCCCCCCAGAGGTGAAATCTCCGTCTAGGAGGATGTGCCGCTGCTTCAAACACCAGCAGCTTTTCTAATGCCTGCGAGGAAACGAAGTTGCTTTTGAGCAGGGCCATTCTCAGCACTCGGGGGAGGGGTGGGGGTGGTAGGGAGCCCGGGAGAAGTGCTAACAGCCAGCGCTAACCAGGCCACTGCGTCTGCCTGTGAGGCAGGCAGGAACCAGGCCATAAAGGGGGGCTGGCTGGCACTTGTGTCTCCCTCTGGCCCTAACCCACCTACAAGCTGAGTTCCAAGAACTCCCTGGGAAGTTAAAGGACTCAAATGCAAAATGCTTTTGTTCCTCAGAAGCAACGTTGGAGCTGTCCCCTGGGATCCAGCTTGTCCCCAACATTTGATTCCGTCCCTGGAGTGGCCGGCCTCTCACGTGATGGAAATGGGCATGTTGAGTCCCAGAATGGGGCTGTTGCAGGGGAGGGGGCAGTCAGACAGGGAGTCCCGTCCCCTCCGGATAAGGTGAGCATGGTGGGGGGGGCGCGTTGCACACGGGGCCTATTGTCAGTTACCGCTCACCCCTGCCCCCCTGGGGACGAGATCCTGAACCCCAACCAGAAGCGCACCCCACAGCACCCTGTGGGGGGGAGGGGGGCCAGACACGCCTGTCTCTGTGTCCTCTCTCCCTCTGAGCCAGTCTCTGTTCTTTGCTCCTGCCATCAGCACAGACTGGCCTCTCTCTGAGGTGCTGGCATTCCCGGTTCCTTATGCTATCTCAGCTCTCTCACGGAGCTCCTGCCAAAGTGAATAAACTTTGTGAAGTGACCACAACGATTCCACACCACCTGCAGGAGGCCACCGGCCCTGGGGACCCCGTGTTTTCTCTAGGCTGCGCCTGCCTAGACAAACCCAGGACAGAGAGTTGGAGGGTAGTCCAGGACACAGTTAAATTCTTTACAGCAGATTTCTCTAAGTTCACTTTTTATTGAAAGGTGTATACAAGGTGTACCGGAGACGTTTGTCACCAGTGAATGCTTGTCACGCTACAGGCAGGCGACTCTTCAACCACTCGCTACTCCCCAAAGCAAGGGGTCTCCACAAGGGTGATGGAGCATCACTCGAAGAGCAGTGAAGCCTCATTTGAAATCTTTCCGGAGGTTCGACCGGGCACCCGATGGCAGCTGCATCTCTGCCCCCCGCCCCCCGCGAGGGCTCAGGGTGCCCTGGGGCGGGCACCCACAGCTCTCAGAAAAAGGCACCTCCGTCGGCATCTGACCCTGAGCGGCTGCTCCCAGCTTCTTCCTTCTGCTTGTCCTCCTCCGGCCTGCGGGCTGGAAGACAGGGAAAGAGGCAAACCTTGGGTGTCATGAGGTGGGGCAGGGGGAGACTGGACGTAGACACCAACCTGCTGCTTGTAATGAACTGTCCATCCTTGATGGAGCCTTTGGTCCCATCACTGCGGCAGCACACGCCCACCCCGTGCCCCACACCAGGTCAGCCACTGGGCACTTAGAGGTGGTTCCCATTGCCCCCAGGCAGGTGATGTACCTGGTTCGGGGCGATTTAATGCCCGAGACACTCTGGGTGTTCACCACGAGTGCAGTAGGGCCAGGGATGCTGCCTACTCTTCCACAAGGCAGAAGCTAGCCCTTCTGACAGAGTTACCTGCTCCAGCTGTGGCACCGTGAGCACACCTGTTTCCTAGGGAAGAAGGGCGGGCATCATTAGGAGAACACGGGGGCAGGGGGGGGTGGGGCACCCAAGAGGGCTGCGCAGCCTGGGACTCCACTTCCCAAGTAAGAGGCAGAAAGCTATGCGCATGAATGACAGGGAGTGGGGAGGGGGGCTGTTTGTTCCCTTTCCTCCCTGCAACCTCGAGCCTCCATGTACGCTCAGAGCTTTAAATTAGGAATATTGGTGGTGTGATCATGTATGTTTAAAACCAAACAGAAATTTCCTGTTCCCCAGCACAAAATAAAATTCAAGTTTATAAAAGGGCCTGTAAAATCTCATAATCAAGCCCATTAGCCAAGCAGAATGCTCCACTCTGATTTTGTGGTGCTTAGCTTTCTTTTCTTAGCACGCTTCATTAGCATGCTGTTAATGGGTGTGCTTCTCACTGGCTTCTTGAAATTGCTGAAGAAGAAAACACGACTTTCAAGCACAGAGATGGGAGAAATACCCCCTCCCTTTATACACAGAGGCTGGGCTGGGGGCGCGGGGGGTACAGAGAAGGGGGGTTGCTCGTAGAAATCCAGCGAGGCCCCGCACCATGTCTCTGCAAAGTGCTGGAATCTGCTCCTGCGTTCCCGGCTCCCTGTGGCCTCCTTGCCAGTGGCCTCGCTAATTTCCAGCTCTTTTCTGCTTCAGGAGACCAGATTTTCTTGATTAGTAACAAAAGGTTTTGTTGGGATCGGGGCTGTTTCCCACCATCGCCATGCAGACCCGGGCAAGGCGCACTTGCCTGCATTAGCGTTTCAAGGCACTTCCGATCACGGAGGGCAAGAAAGCCCCTCTCGGTGGGTGAAGCCCATTCTGTCCTCTCTTGTGACATCTGTTCTAACTTTTAAGGCCAGAGAGGAAACTAGATAATGCCAGGCTGCTTTGATTTACAGCTCTCGCCCTGCTGCCAGCCCGCACGAGAATCTGCCCGTCCCTTCACCCAGGAGGGAACCCTGCAGAGCCAATGCTGAATGTGTCATCCAAACTTTTCATTGTTTTTTTCATGATTTCTTAATTCCATTTGCCATTGCTTCTGCACCTCACAGAACTATCTGAAACACCGGTTTGGGGGGAAATTGTACACGCTTATGGCTGCTTACGCTCTTTCATCACGAACTCCCCCAAAGCTGGTTCTCAAGATGTGAGGAATGCAACAGACTCGGTGAGAACTGAAATAGGTGCGCACACAGATGGGGGTGGCGTGCTGAGGGACGGGGCATAGGGCCTCCCCCGCCCATCTGTGCCCCAAGCTCCCGAACAAAGCTGGAGGCTGAGCCCAGCCAGTTCCCCATTCACTACTCAGACTCCGTCCGCCCCACACACATTTGGCTAGCGCTGTGCCCGATCAGGGCCTCCTCCCGATCAGGACTGGCAAGGAAATGAAGTCCTGGGCCACAGCAGGACAGGCGCCCGAGGTGTGCCCCTCTCTGACACACCCACTCTTTTTCTCCCCCTTTCCCAGCCCACCCCAGGGCCCAGCGGTATCTCAGAACCTTACAAGCTCCCTGCACAGGCACCTGCCCTGGGGGGAAGGGGCACACGTTTATCATCTGCCATGCCACACCCCCCAAGGGTTCATCGCACCGCGGTGGGGCCCCCAGCCTCCTGGCTCCCTCCCTTGGCCCCCCAGATGCAGAGGCCTGGGGGCTGGGGGCTGGTCACGTTTGGCCCTGCGCAGCCATTAGAGGCCGGCCGCAGAGCTAAGGGGGTCCAGTGAACTTGCTGTTGGAGAGCCATGTAATCAGTCCGGCAAGTTCAGCCCCACGAAGAACAGAGGGGGCTTAGCTAATGAATTTTGCTCCAACTCTAGCAAATGACATCTACTTAACTAGTAAGTGTGTTTGAACTTTGTTTCAACTGGCCCCGGGCCAGCCACACGGGAAGGGTAGCGGGGAGGTTGGGGGATTCTTCGGTGGACGTCGGCTGCAACTCCCATGTGTTCTGCTCCGTGCATGGATTCCCTTCGACTTGATTTGACATTTAAGAGCCCTTTTTGGAAGGAGAGACGGACATTTCTCTACTCTATTTGCAATAACCTCACCTGGCTCTGCGCACAGCCAAGAATAAGTGTCACATTCATTGCAAACAGTCGTGGGCCATCCTGCAGATGGCAGGGGCGGGGGGGGGGGGAGCGGCAGGAAGCAGTGGCTTCGGGGACACTCCTGTGACACAGCCCAGGCCCATTCGGGCTCCAAGCGCTTGGGCTACTTGCAGTGTGTGTCCCATGTCCAAGGTCAGAGGGTGGTTTAGATACAGGGTTCCAGACCTGGTGGGAGACGGACTCGAGCCGCCAGCCAGAGGCAGAGGGGCCGGCTCGCACAGGTGTTCAGGAAGCCACATGCTTCAACTGTAGGGCAACTGAGAGGCAGGACAGCTGACCCCAGTTTTTTGCGAGCGCCCCCTTCTCCCTTTCAACACCTTCCCAAAGCTCCCAGGCCAAGATGCCTCGTTCCGGCAGCCCAGGACCTGGAAACGCATCCTGCCAGGTTGTAATTCCTTCAGTCAGCCCTGAAAAGGCAGCTCCCTGCCTGCTGACCCTGGGGGCTGGGGGCTCAGGCAACCCAAAGGCCACCGCAGAGACCTGGGTGATGAGACTGTCTCTGGGACCGCTGCCCAGACCTTGAGGACGAGCCCCACAGGGTGTGTGTGCCTCAGAGAGGTCTCCTAAGTGGGTCCCCTCCTCCTCTGGTCCCCGGAGTCACGCCCTGGGCTTAGGCCCTCCACGTGGCCCACCTGGGAAACTGCTGAAACCTCCTACCTAGAGGCCCTGAGCCTGCCCCCATTAGCCTCCCCTCCGAGGCCCAGCCAGGCCTGCTGCACCTGCAAGGCTGATGGGTCTGGCCAGCACCGGAAGTCCCTGGTGCAGGGTACACCAGGGCTGGGAACATGGGCTCCGAAGTCAGATCTGACCGCTGTGGCTCCTACTCAGTGGCTCTTCAGAGCTGCCCTGCTGTCCCTCCGCCCTTCCTAAGTAGGACGCACAACTCTCAGAGTTCACCTCTCATCCCTTCCCCAGTTAGAATTCAGGGCCTGTCCTGGATCCTGAACTTTCAAGGGACCCGCTCCACCGTCACCTGGCTGGGCTCTGCCCCACCGGGCTACAGGTATGCTGTGAGTTGCACTGTTTCCCCCCAAATTCTTATGGGAGCCCCAACCCTCAGGAACTCAGAGCAGGACCTTGTTTGGGTACAGGGTCTTTACACAGGTAAAAAGTTAAAGTGAGGTCCTTAGGGTGAGTCCTGATCCAATATAATGGCATTCTCATAAAAGGGGGAATTTGGACACAGACACACAGGCAGGGAGGCCATGTGAACAGGAAGTGCCGCCTGCAAACCAAGAAGGGAGGTGGAAGGCGGAAGCAGATTCTCCCTCGGGCCCCCAGAAGGAACCTGCCCCACCACACCTCCCCTGGGGCTCCACAAGGGGACACAGTTCTGTTTGCTGCTCAAACTGCGGCACCCACACAGGGACACCCACACCCACTGGGAGCCCAGGCCCCTCCCTCTGAACCGGCCTGGGGACTAGGGACTGGGGACTGTGGAAATCCCGGCCCAAAGGGCCCGACCCAGTTCCAGGGCCCCAGCAGGCCTGTCCCTGGGTACCTCACCCGGGGCAGCCTCACCACCGGCAAAAACACCCCCAGTTCTGACGGGCCAGCTTTCTGCGGGACGTCGGGAAGGAGCTTGGGTCCAAGGGCTTGGTGTCCACACACAACTCACAGGCCCTTTCACGATGCCAGGTGGACACTGAGGTGGGGAGAAGGGGTAAGATTAGGAGAGGACCTTGGCTGTCCCCTAGCCCAGGGCGTCATGAGTATCAGAAGTGGGCCTGTCCCTCCCCTGCTGTGCTCCTGGCACATCTGTCACCTTCCCTCTCACAGCAGGAGGGCTGGGCGGCAGGGAGGAGCAGGGGAAGTCCGAAGTCTTCCGGGCCTCGGGGGTTCTTCCCAGGATGACAGGAAACTCTGGATCTAGGACAGTACCCCTATTCCTTAATTTTCCCAGCACTCTCTCACTCAGGTTTACTACCCAGGCAGACTTGCTCCTCTCCCGCCTCAGCCTGCACTCAGGCAGAAGGCCCTGCCAAGGCCCCAGGTTCCGGTGCAGGCCCCAGGTGTGCAAGGAGGCCTCCAAGCACCACCCAGCCGGCAGCAGGGAGGGCCAAGCTGCCCCTCTGTGTGTGACACAGGCAGGCATGAGCCCTGGGGGGCTGCCCCTGAGTCTGAAACACAACCTCTTCCTTAAAGTTGTGTCCCCATCACAAGGTGTGACCAGTCAGCCACAGGCTCTGCAGGCGGCTGCTTCTGGGAGCTGAGAGCTGTCTTCTTACCCAGCTCCACCTCAGCCCAGATTCCACCAGACAGGACTGGTCCAAGGCAGACCTCACCAGGCGGGCCACCTGGGGCGGGCCACCTGGGGCAGGCCAAGTCCTCCTCTGGTCACACGGAGCACTAGGCTTCAGCCAACCTTGACTTAATTGGGCTAGACCCCTGCACCCATAGCCACTGGCCTGCCATCATTTTAAAGACCCCTGCCTGCACTCCCCCCACCCCTGCAGCCCGCTGGCCACACAGCTCCCTCCCCCAGCAGATGCAGAAACAGCAATGCACAGGGTTAGCTGCCCTTTCCAAGCCTCAGGCAGCCGGACTCCAGGGCATGGCTCCTCTGGGCTGTCATTCCAGAGCAGACGTACCCCTTCCACAGTCTTCACGCTGGCCGCTGGCCTCTGGCCTCCTCTGGCCTCCTCCCGCCTCACTCAGCTCCCACGCCCCTCCCCCCTTCACCGCTGACCCTCAGGAGTCTCACGGTGTGTCCTGTGACAGAAGCCTCACACTTCTGCACATGCACTTTCACTAGTGGGTGACTTACTGGCCCCCAAGGAGGACGGGGCCCCCTGGGTTGCAGATGGCCCCCAGAGAAACTCAGGGCAGACAGCCAGATGGTGGGCGAGTCCACAAAGGGAGGCCACATGGAGGAAACAGCCCAGCCAATGGCCAGGCCTCGGCGCGGGCACCGGGCCCTCCGTGCCCACGGGCCCTTGCCCAGTCTCGGACCCACAGAATCATGCCCCATAGCTGGTGGCTGCTATGGGGCTGCGTTAGGCTATTACATTGAGCCTGACCCATACCTTGGACTCTGACTTACTGCTGGTGCTTTTGGGTTTTGCTTTTTCCTTTTTATGACCTTCCTAAATCATGTCTCCTCCAGTAGTTCAGCTTTTATAGCCAAAAGTCTGTGCACCATACTGTCACTACAAAACCTATTTTTCTTCCTTAAATATCCCAGCGCAGTAAAACTAAAAACATGATCGAGTAATATTTTGGCTGGAGTTACCAATAGCCCTTTCACAACACGTAACTTCCCCCTTTCTTTGACCTAAGTTTAAAGGGAAAATACATGGACAGACCCCTCGGAAGATCCACATCTTGGGAAAATGGCACATATTCATCATTTTCCTTCTTCCCGTGCCCCAAGATGCCTCCTCATTCCCTCATCGCGCCCCCACCCCGCGGGCAACCCAGTTTTCCTGACGGCCCCTCCCTTCTATCCATCACGCCTGTGCTTTGACTGCTGGCCTCACTTATCCATCAAATCTCTACCGGTCAGCAAGCATCTGTTGAATGAGCTCCACTGGGAGGCTGCCCTCCCAAATACCTCCCCAGCCAGCCGCTGGACTTCCTGCTACGAGGACATTCTCCAGCTTCCAAACGTTTGTACTCCCAGGTGCGGCCACCTACCCCGCCCCAGCTCCACCCCACAGCCGCCGACCTAAGACTGCCACTCAGGGGACCACGCAATTGCAATGGAGGGTCCCACGGGCGCCGAAAGAGCACAGGACTCACACATTGCCAGTTACTTTTTCAAACTCACGGTGTATTAATACTCAGAAAATCCATCTTAGTACCCAACAATTCCATGTTAACCATTCAGTGGGCGCCCATCAACCACATACTGAGAAAGCTGTGCAAGACATAAATAAATAAATAAATAAATAAATAAATAAATAAATAAATAAATAAATAAATAAATCATGGTGCCCGACCTTGAAGAGTTCCCCATTTGTAGAGAAAGTCGGGTGCAGGTATGAGGAAAATTTACCCGCAGGGAGATGGGGGCTCGCGCACAGGTGAGCACGGCGCTGTTAGAGCGTGGGGGAGGGGATGCTCCCAGGGTGGGAGGGACTACAAAGGCTTAACAGCAAAGGGCAGATTTGAGCGGGTCCGTGAAGGACGAGGAGCTTTTGTCCGATAAAGGGAGACGCGGGGCGGGCAGAGGGCCCTGGGAGGCCTGAGAGAGTCTATTTCTTTACTTCTGTGAGTGAACCTGTGCTAAGGCCACACCGACGACGCTGGGGTGCAGTGGGCCGGCCGCGAACTAAGACGGCAGGGAAGGTCTGAGTGCAGCCCCCAAGGCGGCGTCCAACAGCGCAGTGATCAAGACAAGCCCGGCTCTAATGCAATACCCGAATTAATGCGGAAACCCGTGGTGAACAGAACACTGCATTTCCCGCACTAACACAGGATCAGTATTACTGATTCCACCCTGTTTCTGGCTCATTTTCACTGGTCAAGGCAACTCTGTGTGTGCCCGCTGCTGTGGTTAGTTGTGCACGCCCCGTTGTTTCTTTAACCAGTAACTCCCTTCCCCTCCGGGGCAATGGAGAGAAAGACGACGACGCGGGGGCGCAGGCGGCACCCCGGGCTCCTCCGTCCCGGTCCGGTCCCGGCCGCCGGTCCCGAGGTGCCGCCCCTTCCGGAGGGTCGGACGCGCCTCACTCAACAGCTCGCCGCGGCGGCTAGGCACCTCTCGCCACCTTGCACACCGTCCAACGCCCTTCTCCTGTCACCCGAGCCGCCGTCCCACGGAGGCGCAGCCCAGCGTGCGCAGGCGACCGGGCGGAAGTGGGCGCATCCTGCCGGAAGCGGCCGCCCAGATGGCCGGAAGACGCAATCAAAGGGGGGCGGGGCCTCGAGGAGGAGACCGCGCCTGCCCGGGACGCGCGGCTTATAGAACGGCGATGGTTGGGGGTGAATCTGGGAATGAATTAGATCGCAGGTTGCAAAGGAAAAGGATGGAGGCAACACCAGCTTTGTGGGCGCCCTGCGCTTTCCCTTAAAGGCACAGAGATGGGACTAGCGGCCACCAGGCGGGTGCGCCAAGGAGCCCCTCGGGGTCCCTTGCAGCCGGCGCCCCGGCCCCCCTCTTTGGACATGGAACCCCCCCAATCCCCAACTCTCCGCACTCTCCGCCCGCCTTTGCAGACTCCTAGCATGCCCTCGTCGCGAGTTGTAGTCAAGCCCCTTCCTCTTCTTTCTTGACTGACTCCTCCACTTGTCAAGACAATTAGTTTTACATAGAGTTTCTGACTCGTGAATCCCCGCCAGGAAGTGAAATTCTTTTCAAAGTTCTCTTATACGTTCCGATTTTCAACTCATTGTAAACAAGACTTACCAGAAGAAACTAAGCACTTAAAAGGTGTAGTTCAGTAAAAGGGAATCAATTTAGTCCCGCAGGCCTGACCATACAACACTGAGGACACGAGTTTGCAGGAAACTGCTCTGTCCCACGATCCACCCCCAAGCAAGGTGGGGGTCTCCTGTCTGCTTTCCCCGGGGGACCCCAGCAGCAGCCACTGTGGCAGGCCACGAGTTCGCTATTCAACACTTTGCTCCTAGAACCACCGGTTAACTGTGTGAGCCATGAGCCAGGTGCCTGGCTCACCATTCAGCCCACAAATGCCTACTGAAGCAGAACAGAAAGGGGCACACTCAGAGAAAAGGGTTTTTCCCTCCCGTGACCCTGAAAGAGACCCAACTGTAGTCTGCAGGGCTGGATGGGAAGCTCTAGATGAAAATCACAGAACAGGGAGGACAAAAGATCACACTCAGTTTCTGTGGCATGGTGGAAGCCTGCTCACCTGGGAGTCAAGACAGCTGCGTTAGAATCACACAGCACACCTGCTGTATTTCTGCGGTCCCCTCTGAGCCTCAGCATCTTCATCAGAACAAGTGCTGGAGTTGATGGAGTGCCCTGATGTGCCCTCCCTCCTACTCACTGCAGTCATCATTCGCTGACCAGTCTCTCTTCCTCCACCACCTCTGAGGAACCTCCATGCAGACTGCAGGGAGCTCCCTGAAGACTGATGCTTACCTTGTTACCCACCTGTTCAAAATCACCACTGACCACTGACGTCAAGTGTTTACCTGCCAGGAGCTTCACTGCACACAGAGACAGCTCCACACGGCCTGGCCCGAGCTCCCGCCCCTCACAGCAGGTTCTTCAATGCCCCCAACCTGTGCTCCTCTCCCCACTTTTCTCTCCTTGAACTCCCTACCCCAGGCTCACACAGCCAAAGGGAGAACAGTAGTGTGCCACCTCTGGAGGAAGGAGCACATGAGGTAACCATCCGAGGCATGCATGTACGCCAGCCCCTGGCATGCTGAGTTACCTAACTTCAAGGTTTCAATGAGAAAACCCTCACCACGCCCACCATCTTGTAAGGCCTGCCTCACGGGAAATCTTACCTCCTGTGCCCCAGGCTCCCCAGGCTGGGGTAAGCCCCCTGCTCCAGGCTCCTAGCGCCCCAAGTTCACCTCTCCCCTGGAACTTACCATTTTGCATTACAACATATCCCTTCGTGCATCCCTCTCATGCAAATGTGTCTTTCATCTTTGCTTCCTGTGTGCCCATTCAGTAGTTGCTGCAGCCCTGATGCTCACGTTGAATAAATGAATGAATGAACAAATGAGTGAGGGAATGAACACATCTGTCCCACAGTGGGCACACAGATGTCAGTTTATCAGTGAGTCTCTTCTTAAAGATACGTGTCAATGACATAACTGAGCCACCTGCTGCCCTAGCTTTGAGGCTCTGTCGTGAGAATCGCTGTTCGACTGCGTCTTCTCTGCCACAGCTTTTGCTCACCCTGCCTTCAAGCCAAAGCAGAGTGCAAGGCCGACTGTGTGGCACCAGCGTTTGACTCTCTGTCTACACTAGAACACCGGCTTCTCAGCACCCCCCAGTCCTGAGGGTCCCCAGCAGCGTGTTCAGGAAGCAGAGGGCTCGGTCCCTCCACAGACCCTGTCTTAGGTATGTGTCCCCTTCAGGAAGTGGACACTGGGCTCTGAATCTCTTGGTCTCAGTTCAGCTTAGTGTCTCAGCTTTGTGACCCGGTTTGTTTCCTCGCACTCGGGCATGGACCAAAACGTCCCCTAATGTCCTGCTGCCTGAACACTTATTTCTTTGGAATGAAGTTGGGTGTGGTTTTGCAGAAAAGGAGATGAGCAAGCCGGCTAACCCTTTGTGACCCTCGAGAACCCTGAAAGATGTTCATCAGTCACTCCTGACCTTTCCTCCGATGAAATCACCTCAATTCCGTAATCTTGCTTTAAAAGGTCATTACCTCAAGCAAGAGGAGAGAGATGTTCCTGGCACCGAGAAGGTGAGGCAGGAACCACCCCTGTCCTGCCCGGACAAAGAGCCCATAAGGAATGATGGCAGGGCTGTTTTAGGAATGGTGGCAGGGCTGTTTTACAGGTGCAAAAGAGCTAAACGTTAAGATCTTCACTTTTGTGCCAATCTCAGTGGCACTTCCCTGCCAGGGCCAGCTCCCAGCTCCCCGATCAATCGTGGACTAGTGGACTCACTCTGAAAATGCTGATTTTCATTGGGTGTTAAACCAGGAATTTCAGGGCACCATAGGGTGCTCCCCAGGAATGAACTTTCAAAGCGCTGACATTAACACCAATGAAAAAGAGAAACACACTCTCCCCTGCCCTTTGGAAATGGCAGCAATAACATTCCAAATTAAGATTTCTGGACAAGTAGTACCTCTGGGAAAGGCAGCAGGAAGGGATTCTGCAGCAGCTCAGCCTTCTGCAGTCCCCACGCACCTGCTTCCCCGCCTGGCCATGGGGACCCTGCGCGGTGGGAGCGAGGTGGCTGCTCACCCTTCCCCCATCCTTACGTCTATACTCAGCGGTCAATACCCAGTGACTGGACACTTTTCTCTCCCTGCCTTTTGGGTCTGGCCCTCCTACTATCCAGCGGCACCGCACAGCCAGCAGCCGGCCTAGACCATGGCATCCCCGAGACCAATGTAGAATCTTCTAGAGGTAGAAGACTTATGTCAGGTAGCCCGTCACAATCTGGTGATGGCCTTCATTGCAGAGAAGGAAGCCTATGCATCCAGGCCTTTTTGCTTCTTCTTATGCCAAGCACACCTGTGACCTGGTCCGGTGTCTTTTATTCATCATCTATCATCTGATGTCGGGGGTGGGGCTGGAGCGAGGTGCAAGTGTCAGGCCCGTGTCTGTCGGCCCACGTGGCCTTGTGGGTGAGCCCTCTGGAGGACAGCAGAGAGGTGCTGTCTCTCCACGTGGCACTGCCTTGGGCATTGAGAGCGACTTCCCTTCATCCAAGGACTGGGCAAAAGCCAAAGGTGCAGCCTCCAAGAAGCCACTGCCAGTTAAAAATTAAACAACAAAATGAAACTCAGACCACATGAGATCACCATTTTTAAAAAGCAATCAATCACCGGTTTCTCCTGACCCCACAGAATTGAATCACGTTTGCTTCCGGTCAAGGTGGTCAAAATCCATCACAAGCGGTCACCCAAGTCCGTGCTCGGCGTTGGGGCCGGCTCTTCAGCGCCCTTCTGCCTGGGGTTCCTGGCTCAGCCAAACGTTTTCTGAACACTCACGGACCGTCTGTCACCCCTTCCTGCCGAGTCGGGGGGAACCGGAGACTCCAAATGATAGACTCCCACGCAGAGCACTTTCCTCGAGAGCGGCTTTTCCAGGGCAGCCGCACTTGCTCCTCCCGTGCTCAGTGCAGGTCCCGTGCAGGTGTCAGGGTAGAGGGCGCAAAGCGGGGGGAGGCCCTGCCCTCGGGAGCTTATTGTGTGAGAACGTCCCGAGTGGCAATAGCGAGCACTGAAATAGGCCGGCAGGAGCGAGGATGGCCGAGAAGAGCCCTTCGCCCACGGGCCTCGGTGGTCAGCCCGGAGCCCGAGGGAACCTCCAGTCCCACCCGCTCCGGGCAAGTTACGCGTCTGCACAACCTCTCCGCCGGCTCGTCTGCGGTTCTGAATCCTCACTCCCAGGCCCTGCCAACAGTCCGCACAAAGGCGACACACGAAAACCGATAAAACAAAAAGTAGAACCTCTTCCAGTCCCCCAGCTCCACGTTTTGACCTAAAAGGCAAAACCTTCCTTAAGCAGAACAAGCTGACCCAGCCGCAGAAGACGCTCAGCTCTGAAAGGCCAGGACTCCCTGCGCACTCTCCGTCCGGAAGCAGCACCACCAGGCTCCCGGCCCGGGCCCAGGCGGCCGCCCGAGTGGAATGGGCGGCTTCAAAGAGGCTGCTCTGAAAGCGAAGGCATAACGCGGGGCCCCCGCACTGTCTGCGGGGGCCCCAGCCTGCAGAGCCCCTTCTCCAGGACACCCGGGGGCGGCGCTGCGGCCGGGCTCTCCACGCCCTCCCTTTCCTGCCGCAGAAAAGAGAAGCAGCTAAAGGTTCGCTGAGCCTAAAAATTTGGAGTAAACTGCCCCTCTGCCCCCAAATAAACAAAGCTGATACAGCGGTGGGAGCCATGACACCCGACTGCCTGAGCTGTCGTCTTCTTGGCCGCCGTTTTATTTTCAGAGAGGAGGGGTCACCCCCTCGGGGGCCCCTCATCCTCCTCCTCCTCCGGAGCCGCCCCTGGGGGCAGCCCTCCCCTTTGGCCCCAGGGAGAAAGTGGCTTTACCCCCTTGTCCTCTACACCCTTGAACTGGTCTCTCCAGTTTGGCTGTGAGCAAATCTGTGCCTTTCCCAACCCCCGCCCCCCCTGCCCTGGTGTGTTTGATTCACAGTGATTTTGCTAACCGGTGTGAATGTTTGCCATGTGTCGGTTGTGTGGCAACCCATCCCGGCTCCCCCGAAAAGTCAGGATGCTGAGTCATGTGAGTCCCCCGGAGAAGTTGGGGGAGGGGCAGGGGTCATCCAGGACAGCTGGGGCAGACGCAGAGCCATGGCTGGCCCCGGCGGAGGGACAAGGGTGGACGCCTCCACACGCGGCAGAACCACCGCCGCTCTCACACAGCACCTCGCTGTGTTGCTCGGTGTCTGCTGGAGCTGCTCCTGCCGAGGACCAGAGGCCGGAGCGAGGAGCCGGACGAAAGACACCAGCGTTCACCAAAAACTGAAGCAGAACTTCATCACCATCAAAACACAAAGATCGCTTAAATGTGGTGGTTCTCCAGATTTGTCCTTGATCTCTCCATTGTATGTCTTACATTTGAAAGTGAACGAACTCCATTATTTTGATGGTAAATCATTACGTTTTTAAATGGCCCCTGAGTGGCTCCTTCCTGTGGCTCCTCCACCGTCCCCGGCAGTCAGAACCCCCACTGTCCAAGAAAGGGGCCACTCCACTCACTGCCTGGGGGGCTTGTCGGAAATGCAGGATCTGTGGTCACGTGTGCTCTGCTAGGAGGCTGGGACCCAGCAGTGTTCATCAAAGCAGGGTTCCAGGGTCGCCCCAGAATCATGTGGAAAAATGTCAAGTCCTTGGCCTTATTCCTCACCGCACCCCCAGACTCTTAGGGGACAGGCAAGGGCCAGGGTCTACACATCCACCTTTCCCAGGAGATTCCAGATCATTCTAGTCAGGCTTTCCCGGGCAGTGCCTCCGAGAACAAAAGAGCCAAGCACCCCCAATGCCTCCGTGACAGCGTGGCCCTAAAAGGCAAGGCAGTGCTGTCTGCGTCTCGTCACTCTGCTCCCCGTGACAAGGACTCTTCCCCGTGTTGTCCTGTCCCCGGTGGGAAGGAGTGAAGAGTGGATACACCATCCCAGTCTTTGCCCCCAATCCCGGCACTTAGCAGCTCTGCATCCTCCAACGCGTTACTTAACCTCCCCGAGTCTCAGCCTCGCACTCCCCCCACGGAGCCCCTGACGCTGTGGGCGCTTCCCTCCATCCTTGTCGGGATCCGGCCCCCCGGCCTGCAGGCCTAGTGCCCGCCTGCCCCTCTCCTCCTGTGCCATCCTCCCCTTCCAAGCGGTGTGAGCCGTGCCTCCTCCCAGTGTCTGCTCAGACGTCACCGTCTCAATGCAGGACCAGGGCCACCCTGCTCAAGACTGTCGCCGCCCTCGCTCCCCACAGCGCCCCTCCCCTCCGGCCGTACCACTGTCGGCTTCCTCACCTAATAACCCGTGTGAGCTACACACCAACTTTGTTTCTCTGTCTCTCACGCCCAGAACGTAGTGTCTAGGTGGGTAGGGGATCCATCGTTTCTGCTCACACAAGACTGCCTGGGGCGTGGGAGGCGTTCAGTAAATACTCCGGGGGCGGACGGATGCGCGTACCCCTGACGTCCAGCTCCGCGCACACTGACCACAGTCTCTGAACCCCGAAAACCTGTCTTCTGGCCCAGCTGAGGTCAGTCCTGGGTGCTCGCAAGCCAGTGACTTTTCTTGTTGAAACCAGCTTTGCTGTTTTACTCCTGACATGTTTTCATCAGACCTGTTTGCCTGTTCATTAGCTCACGTACGTGTTAATAAAGAACTATGCGAACAGCTTCCTGCATGTTTTCTCTTGCTTCCTTCGGGGTAATTATACGAATGTATCATATACCGTATGTGCTCGTGGACCAAATCCCTTTTCGGGGCTTCCCCATGACCCCGCCCCTCCAGGAAGACACCCAAACACCCGATCTTTGCATTCCCCCTCCAAGCCCCAACCTGCTCTGCTTCTGCATCATTCAAGGCCCCTCAGGTAAGACAAAGACACCGAAGCCGCCTCCCTGTGACCCGGTGCCCTGCCCACGTGCACAGGCCAGTGCCCAGGTTGCCTGGCCATGAGTGGATGATGCCACAGCAGGAGGACAAAGGAGCAGGACCCCGCCGTGGGAGGAGGATGATTTCTCTCACTCCCCTGGCTGGCTGGAAAGGCCCCCAGAACTGCTGGTGAGATAAGTCCACCCTAGTCTGGGAGAATTCTAACTCGCCCTCCAGCCAAACGTGAGGACAGCCCTCATCCAGCCAGGAGCCCCACGGCCATCAGACCTGGCAAGGCCTCCACACAGCCACCAGCCCCAGCCAGGGTCAACTGGGTGATACTTTGTGACGCCCAGGACTCGATGACATGAGGGAAATGTGAAAGTGCTAGGCAGCTTCAAAGAGAAATGTGCACCATTTTTCTTAAACAAGCGTCCCTGCTCTGTGCTTTGGTTTCAGTTGACAGTGACCACATGGGGACTTCCGGGCCTGGACAAGACCGAGTAGATGTGCTTCTCCCTCTCTGCCCTGCTGCGCAGAGCTCAAAGCCCTGAATGTGAGCTGTGAAACAGGCGGCAGAAGGTTCTAGGAGGTAGGGGGAAAGGCAGACAGGCTAGTGACTGTGGGGCCCTAGAAACTCCGAGGTGGTGTTTTCTCTGGTTTTCGTTGTGCTTCGTATATCCTGGACCTGGTCCCAGAGACACAGGCGCCCCAAACACCAAAGGACAGCCAAGGGGGCAGGAACGAGGCGAGGCAAGAAGCTGCAGACAGTGACCATCCCACCTGAGCACCATGCAGGAAACTCAGCCCTAACCCCGCCCACAACCCCGCCCCCATTATAGAGGCCACTTGGAGAGACAAGCTCAGCTGCATCTCCCCTCCCTCTGCCAGGGCTGGTGGCAGGCAGAGGGGTGAGCAGAGGCCTTCGTCTCTGACAGCCACCAATGAGCCTCATCAACAGCATCCAGGAGACCACATGGGACCCTTGACTTCCACCCTCACCCATGGGAACCAGGCACTGTCCTCCTTGCCCATGGAGTGGCCCAGAGAGGGTGGAGTGGGGAGCTGGAGCACCCACTGCCTTCCAGAAGTAAGAGGCCGTCGCCCCCACTTTGCCTGTGGGCCACGTGGGGAGCAGCCAGGGGGCCCCTCACCCCCTCAGCCAGAGTGGCGTCAGCAGAAGCCTGCTCTAACAGAAGATGGGAGTGAGATCCCGCTTCTCATGACACAGCACTCCAAACGTCCAGGCCGCAATCCAAACCCCTTGTCCTGCCGCACCAAGAACCAGGAAAAGCTCCGCTCGGATGAGAAAAGACAGCCAACAGCTGCCAACACCAAGCTGCCGTGCAGCTGGAATGAACTGATAAGGATTTTACAGCCGCTATCAAAAAAGCCAGTGAACAGATACAAACATAACCAAAGAGAAAAGGAAAATCTCCGCAGAGAAAGAGACGACATGAAGAAAAAGCAGAGGGAGATCTTAGAACTGGGGAACCACAGCCGAACACAAACACACACACACACACACACACTCACTGGGTGGGCTCAGAAGGCAAACGAGAGAGCAGAGGAGAGGATGTCAGTGAACATGAAGATAGGACGGGAGAAACTGCCTGGTCTGAACAACAGAAAGGGAGCGCCACAAAACATGACCGGTGGGCACCGCCCGCGAGCCTGTAACGGAAGACCTGACGTTCTCTGTCCTCGGCATCCGACGAGAGGAAAGACAGTGGAGCTGAAAAAATGTGTGAAGAAATAATGGCTGAAAACTCCCCAAATTTGGCAAAATGCTTCAACTACAAGAGCCGAGAAACTGAGCGAACCCTAGACTGGAAAAAACACAAATGAATCCATGCCACGATACAGCAAGGGCAGATTTCCGAAAACGGAAGACAAAGGAAGGGCAGAAAGAAGCACTGTGTTCGAAGAGGAAAATGCAATTCAGGTGACAGCGGACTTCTCGTCGGAAGCCATAGAGGCCGGAGGAAATGGTGTGACAACAAATGCCGGAGGAAGACGGCAACCGAGACGTCTCAATCCAGCAAAAACGGCCGTTAGGAATCAGGAGAAAACAAGACTTTCTCAGATGCAGGAAAATGAAAAGAGAGCTTGTCACCAGCCCACCTACCCCAAAGGAAACTCTAAGGGATGCTCTTGAAACAGCAAGGACATTGATCAAAGTGAGCAGGAACAGCAGGAAGGGAGAAAAAGGAAAAATGGGGGTAAATATAGTAAACTGTCTTTGTCCTCTTGAGGTTTTTAAAAACAAATGCCTGGGTCCTCAAGGGGTTGAGATCCTCACCCAGGGGGCAACCACAGCAGCTGCAGCGCTGGGGAGGGTGAGGGGGGCAGAGGGCACCCCAGCCCCTCAGGGGGTGGCCCCTGCATGGCTGCGCCAGCACCTCCCCAGGAAGCGGACTCAGGAGGCTCCTCCCGGAATCAGAATTTCTAGAGGTGGGCCCCCGGCTCTGCGTGGAAAGGCGACTCTTACACCCACGGAGGTTTGAGAAGTCCACAGAGGGACCCTTGGTTAACAGAGGGTCAAGCCCGGTGACTCGGTATGACCTTTGGGGAAGGTGAGAACAGAGTGTTTTACACATTCCTGGCTCTGAGCGATCCAGCCCGAGGGACTGGAACAAATTTCAAAATAAAAAAGTAATCAGTACCCTACCTGGGGTGAAGGTCACACAGCTACACACAATACCAGGGAGTCTGGGCTCCAGAGGGTCTGCCATTCCTCGGTGCCTCAGTTTCTCCCCCTGTAGATGAAGGCAGCTCCTGTCTTTCTTCAGGGGGTGGCAGGGGCCGGGTCAAAGGGAAGAGCAGACTAGAGGAGCGGGAAGCAGGCTGGTAAACAGTCGCTCTTGACCAGCGTGAATGTTTAACCTTCCCTTGAAGAGGCCCACCGTGCCGCTCCCTTGTCTGTGTGATGGAATGTCTCTGCGTCCTGCACACAGACTCCAGGCCGAGTGGTCATGGTTAGACTAAAACGTCTGACTGAATTCACATGGCCTTTCCTCCAGGGTCCTGGCGGTGGTCAGCGGGGCACTGAACTAGGCGGAGGATTCCTGTCTTCGAGAGTCAGGGGCACTGGGAGGAGGGCAGGAGAACCTGCCCTGCAGAGCTGCTCAGGGTTGCCCAGGGGCTGCGCTCACCTTCCTGGGGACTCAGCCCTGGGTCTTCTCCCCTCCCTGCAGACAGGGTGGCGGTGGCACCTGACAGTCTTGCAGAACCCTCGCGGATTTCTAACTGGGACAGGAGGAGGTCTGTAAATAGTTGTGGGGCCAGCGGGGAGGGGGTAGCAGCCAGTATCAGAGTGAAGCCCTCGAAAATGTGGGTGGGGGCAAGAAAAGAGTGTCAAACTATTTTAAAAACAAAAGTCTCTCCACCAGCCCACCTTAGAGGGCAGTGATTAGAGTTCCCGCGGTGGCAGAACTCCAAGAGCCCAGGGCGCAGAACACGTGTTCACGGAGCGCGCCCCAACCCCTGCCCTGACCGGAGCCCGGGATCAGGCTGAAGGGCAGGGCGGTGGGGCGCGGCGGGGAGGGGGTTGCAGGGCGGGCAGGTTCCTCCCCACTGAAGTCATGGACTTGGCGCGAGGCATCCGCGTGGCGCGCAAACGTGGTTTCGGCCAAAAAGCACAATGTGTTTCTTGTTAGGGACTCACAAGCCAGGGCCTCGGGTTTTGCTTGTGGTGCTGCGTTATATTAGGATGCAGCTTGATTCCGGACAAGCTGGCCCTTGTGGCTGGCTGGAGAGGGCAGCCACAGATTCCCACAGGACGACGGTTAGCCCCAGGCACCTGGGTGCGTGGCGGGGGGGGGGGGGCAGCGGCCAGGACCCCGGGTGACCCGGGCTCCCCACGGGGAATGGACCCGAGCCGCACTCGGGGGTGGGGGGAGCGGTGCAGACGCGGCGACGCCAGCCCCGCGCCCGCCAGTTCGAGGGCGGCCCTAGACTGTTTTCCAAGACATTATCTCTCACTCAAGTCAATTTTCTTCTTTTCATTTGGTGACCGGAACAAAAGTCCCAGGAAAATCCTTTGTGAAAGCCAAACACAGCCACGAACCGGGGCACTTCACGGCATCTGTAACTAAATATTTGCTGTGTCGGTAGTTAACTCGGCCCCTCGGCCAAACTTCCCAAACTTTGCTTTCTTTGAACGCAGGGAGTTGAAAGGTGATCTCCCCAGGAGGAGAGCAGACGCCAGGAAGGAGCTGGGTCCGGCTCGCGTTTTCCCGCGTGCTCTGGAGGTTCTGAGCGAGCAGGACCCTGAGAATCCTCGAAGGAACCGGGCCGGGGCCGGGAGGGAGGGCTGCCAAGCCGAGGCGGAGGCGCTTTGTTAATGCCATTAGCTGTGTGCGACAAGGAGGAGAGTTTAGGCAGGTCTTCAAAAATACCCAGAGGGAGAAAAATAAACATCCCCTTGTTTGCTTTTTGTGGCTTTGCTCACTTTCCTCCCCTCTCATTGCCCCCGTATTTAAGGCTGTTTCAAGCCCAAATTCGGTTATCTGGTTTGAGGGCGAGGGCTCTCTCTTGCCAAGATATTAAATAAACAATGCAAGCAAAAACTTGAATCCTCTTGTAATCCACAGGCCGTTTCCTCGAAAACCACCCCGCGCGGTGCTAAACCAGATAGCGGGGTCGGGAACAGGCGTGCCCCAGTCCCTGACTCGGAGCCAGCAGCCGCGATCAGGACCGCCTCTCCGGGACCCAGGGCGCACAATCGCGGCTCACACTCTGCCTGCAGAGGAGCCCCCTGGAGGGACGAGAACGCGAGGAGCTGTCTGGAATGTTGGCATCTGGTCCTTCCCTGGAACTTTCCCTAGAGATAAAGCCTGGACGGAGGCGGCGTCAGCGTCTGCGGGCTGCCTGGGACGTTTCTGGCCTCTCGACGTCCTCAGTGGAAACCCAGCCTCAGAAAGGGGCTAAGGCGCCCGCTCGCTTTGTAGTGGTAATGAGGGCTCGGATGCTGCCCCGCCGCGGGCGGGCTCGGAGCACCCGGGACGTCCTCCCGCCTCCTCCAGACCGGTGGAGGGATGCTTTTCTTTTGGAAAAGTCTAGTGTTTCTTAGTGCAGCCTCCGAAGGCTCCGAGGAGGAACACAGGGGGCACGGGGGGGGGGGACCTTTGGAAGGTATTTTTAGGAGCCCAGCGTCACAGTCATCCCCCCTAGGACCCAAAGCAATAAATAAATCTCCCGATCCGCTATGGCAGCCACCTTCTGCCCACCCGCCCTTCCCTCGCGCCAGCCCCACCCCGAAGATCTCGGTTGCAAAAACGAATAAAACAAAGCAAAACCTTTTGCTTTGCCAACCTCTACGCCACACTATGCCTCCTTCGGCAAAAGGAAGATTTCTTTCTTCTCCCTCTCCTGGCTTGCTTTTTTTTTCTTCTCCCCCTGACCCCCCCTGTTCTTTTCCTCTGCGTTCTTCCTTTCCCCAAATCGCTGGAAACTTAAGACGTGCAGCGGCTGCAGGTGCGCGCGGGCGGGCGGCCGGCCCGGGGCGAGCCTGGGACCGCCGGGCCTCGCAGGCATTGATCGGCTGGGCGCGCGCGCTGAGTGACGGCGCGGTTGCCATGGCAGCCGCCTGAGCGGCGCCGCGAGGACAAGGCTGCAGGGCGGCGTGAATGGGCGGCGTCACGCGCCTGGCGCCAGAGAGTCTGCTCCGGGGCTCCGGCTCCGGCCCCGCCGCGGCCTGGCCCGCGCGCCGCCGCCGCCGCCGCCGCTGCCAATTCATCACCTGTCAGGGATCACTCGGGGGGTCACGGGCGGAATGGACACAGCTGTGAGAACAAAACCGGGGGGAAGAAAGGCGAGCGCTCCCAATCGGGCCAGATGTGTGGAGAGGACCTCGGGGCGCCCCCCTCCCCCCGCAGGCCCCTCCCGCCCCCCGCTGCATCACGCGCGCCGGGCTGGGGCTGCTTCTGATTAACGCGTGGGGCTGGACCCGCTGCGAGCCGCCGGCCGAGCCGGGATGGAAACGGAGCGCCCGCGCGGGCCCTGCAGCCGGTTAGGGGGACTTCCCGGGCCCGTGTGTTGCTTTAAGTGGGGGGGACGGCGTCTCCACCCCCCACCGGAAGCTCTTCACACCTTCCCACCACCCACGGATCTCGCAAATCCAGGGCCCTTTCTGCAGCTGGGACCATCTGAACTTTGGCGGCCTCGCGTGCAAATCGGCAGAGACGGCCACTGACAGGTCCTTCAGTACCTGGTGGCCCACCCCGCAACGCGCCAGCACCCTTTTCTCCAAGAAACCCCCATTTTAAAGGTGATTCCGTATTGGGCTCGCCGAGACAGACCTACCAGTGATTGGGGCCTTTTTTTTTTTTAATCATTAACTTATACAGCCTCATAATCTCCTTAAAATGATCTTTAAATGCACGCAGGACTGGGTAGCGTGCCAGTGGGGTCGACCTCGACACCGTCCGGCTGCCTGGACTCTGACATGGCAGCTAAAGAAAGAAACGCCAGGAAACTCGCACCCTGTTTAGCCATTTTACTACCTCAGGGCGCAAAAACGGCCATGGGAGAAGGCGCTACCCTCATCATCTTCCCCAGGGGGGAGTCACACCGCACCGCTCTCCTTACCCCCAGCAGAGCCGGGCCGTGGGGGTGCAGGGTGAGGCCGGCGCGGGGGTGGCGGGGAGGGGGTGCCAGCGCGCAGCGTCCTCGGAAAGAGCTCGGAACGCGTCGGCATCTCAGAGCTGTAAGGTCCAAGAATCCCAAGTCATAATCCGAGAATCCCAAAGATGTGTGTTTACGTTGGCTATTGTTGTAAAATAGTCAAAGTATAACATCACGAACCAAAATAGTGTCAAAACAAAATCTGTTCCTGTGGCACGTCTGTGACAGAGACACATGCACAGAGCGCCCATCAAAGGCTGGGACTGTGGGGGACTCGGGTATGAAGTCATTTCCAGACTCAGTGTTCATCGAATACTCTGCCAGGAAGCAGATGCAGCGGCATTTGCAAGGGCCTGGCCCTCCACAGATTTCTCTGCTGGTCAGGAAACCGCCCACCGGGCCTCCAAAGCGAAGTGGCTGGGTTTTCGGGCGAGTGACATCCACCTCCGCGCCACCCACCCCGCCTCCCTAAGGAGAAGCCCTGGGGCAGGCACAGGGCTGGCTCACCGGCTGAGGAATTCGTCATTAATGGAAGGGGGAATGGCTGTTTCCCCATTATTAAGCTCTGCTTTTTCTCCAGTTCTGCCCCCTTCCTCTTCTTAAATGCAAAGGAGGTGGAGATCACTGTGGAAAAGGTGGAGATCCTGACAAAATATAAACAAGATGCTTTCGGATTTTCTAGTTGATTGTGCGCTGGGGTAAGCACGATTTTCAAAACAATTTACAGTGGGCTTCAGCTAAGCTGGAATTATGTGTGAATTAACTTCGAAGTGTTTGAATAAAAAGCTGCAAACTTTTATAAAAATTTAGACCTCGGGAATGAGTTTCTAAAGATTTACAGGAAAAAAAAAAAAAAGGAATACACCCCCAAAGCTGCATTCATCACTAGCGCTGAAAAGACTCCAAGCCTCATACAAGACAGAATTGCTAAGAAGAGAGCGTGAAGATGTCGGTCGATGGCTGGGGCCGCCTACCTGTCACAAAGCTTTAAAAATACTGTAGGTGCTGGAATGTGACACCCGCAATCACTCTTTGTGCATAATTAATTACATTACTTTGCCACCTACACTGCAGGGCACAGACCCGAAGCCTCAAGGGCAGTGTATGTAAATACAGCTTCAATATGCAAATTATCCTAATGATTTCCGATTAGTGGGATCATTATAATAGTTCTGCCCAGTTCTGGAAAAGGCACCCCAGAGCGTCCTGCATCTCAGAGCTCCTGAGCGCTCAGCTCCCTTCCCAATAAGCACGCACACATTTTACCGAGTTTGCAATAAGGTCTCCCGCGTTGCTCTGTGTTGCAGATCCCGCACTAAACCTGTCTTTGAATGTGCGCGTGGATTATTTTTTCCACAAAGCCTTTCCTTAAAAGACCGAAGTCTGTAAATGTCACTTGCCAATGACAAACTTAGTTGCGTTTTTCCTTTGTGCAGAATTGCTTTCCATCTAGGTAACATTCCCTGAGTCGCAGGGAACTGTGGTTTTGCCTCGGTAGTGCAGACCTTGCCCGGGGCGCAGCGAATCCAGGGCTGCGGAGAGCTCCAAGGTGTCGGGCACACCCTAGGGCGAGGGTCCTGCCTCTCCATTGGAATGAGAATTAAGATGCACACTTAGATTGCTGGCAGTCCCCCTCCCCCACCTTTCCTTACTGACCCGGTTCTCTCCCCGGATTCCCCACCCTCCCCTCTCTCCTCCCCGGCCCTCTTCACTCTTCCCCGGTGTCCCTGCCCCCTCCCGCCCCGCGCGTACTGTACTCTATTTACCACGCCAGCTGGGCTCGCTCTCGCCCCGCCCACCCTGCGAGGATTGGCTGCAAACGCGGAAGGACCTAGCTCTCGCCCCGCGCCGGCGCCCGCCAATGGGGGAGCCCACTTGGCCTGATGGACACGTCTCCTTTCACCAATGGGGACGCAGGGAAGCTGGATCGTGTGGCCCCGGCTAACGCAGATAAAAGCCGCCCCGCCGCGCTCCTCGCTTCATTCTGAGTCGAGCCTGGTGTCGAGCGCTGGGAACTCAGCAGGCGGCGGCGGCCTGATCTCCAGGGCAGCCCGCTCCCTCCCGGTTTCTCCTTCCTTCCCCGCGATCAGCATGAAAGCCTTCAGTCCCGTGAGGTCCGTTAGGAAAAATAGCCTTTCGGACCACAACCTGGGCATCTCCCGGAGCAAAACCCCGGTGGACGACCCGATGAGCCTGCTCTACAACATGAACGACTGCTACTCCAAGCTCAAGGAGCTGGTGCCCAGCATCCCCCAGAACAAGAAGGTGAGCAAGATGGAAATCCTGCAGCACGTCATCGATTACATCTTGGACCTGCAGATCGCCCTGGACTCGCACCCCACCATTGTCAGCCTGCATCACTCGCGCCCTGGGCAGAGCCAGGCGTCCAGGACGCCGCTGACCACCCTGAACACGGACATCAGCATCCTGTCCTTGCAGGTAAGACCTGCCCCCGGCGACCCCGCTCGCTGCCGCGCACCCCGGCTCTCATCGCCTGGGCTGCCGCGGGCACACCCCATTGTCCAAACGGCTGTAGTCGGTGACTGAACACATGAGCTAATTAACTTTATTTTCTTACCAATCTGCTCTAGATTGAGCCGTGCGTGAAATTGCTGTTAAGTTCTGACATGTTCATCTCTCTCTCTCTGATCTGAATTATAGCACAAACACATTTCACGGAACTTGCTGCTATATGGACTACTTTTAAAGAGAGAGAGGCCTTTTCTCCTTAAGATTGTCTAATATCGTGCCGTTTATCCCCTCTCTCGCAGGCTTCTGAATTCCCTTCTGAGTTCATGTCAAATGACAGCAAAGCACTTTGTGGCTGAGTAAATGGTGAGTGTTTGCCTGTGACTCCCGCTGGCGAAACTGACCCTGGGAGTGTTTTTTTGCGTGTGCGGGTACTTGTGTATCAGTAAAAAATTTGATGTAGTAAGTGAATGTGAGTGCATTGTCTGCATGTCGGAGCTTCTAGCCCTGGTGACCCAAGAATCACAGGATATTTTTCTTAAAAAAGAAAAAGAAAAACATGCTAATAAGTTCCTAGGAAGGTGGTGGAAGAAAAGTGTGTGTTGGCTTCTGTCTGGAACGCAGTGCCCTGGCTGCTGTCTACTGTTGCTCTGGTACTACGAGGTACTAACCTCCATGTGATTAATCTTATCGCCGCAAATTCCACAGGGACCCTCCTTCCCAAAACTGTGGCCCTGTGGGATTCGGCTAGGCGGGCACTGCTGCCCTGTGCCTCAGCCAGCCCTGTGATGTGGGATCCGGCTTCCCTATCTGTTAACTAAAGGGCTGTTTTCAATCAAATAATTGTTACAAGAAGCAGACTGGCGCCTGCGAGCGCTGCTGCTGCTGCAGATCCAACGAGGAGATTGCGTTGGGAAGTTTTTCCCTGGAGTCTCTGCTGTTTCAGTGTTTAATCTGCGCTGTCGGGGCTGAGTGTGCTGCATCTGGACGCCAGGGTTTGCCCAACCTCTGAGTGTTTGGTTAAATGTTCAAACTGTGGCTTCCTCCTGGCGCCAGCCTGCCCGCCTCTGCCCTTAGGTTGCTTCTCCTAAACTTGTCTTTCTCTCGCAATCTTTTGCAGGTGTCCATGACTTTTCCCCCTTTGCACAACAACAAATCCACAGGAACTTATTTTTCAACCATTTCACAAGGAGAGGACAACAAGTTGAATGGACCTTTTTAAAAAATGGAAGCAGAACTAAGAAGGATCAGATCCTCCTCCCCAGGGAGTTTCTGACCTGGCTGGACTGTGATAGTTATTTATGAAAAAGACTTTTAATGCCCTTTCTGCAGTTGGAAGGTTTTCTTTATATACTGTTCCCACCATGGGGAGCGAAAACGTGAAAATCACAAGGAATTGCCCAATTTTAGCAGACTTTGCCTTTGACAAAGGTGGAGCGCGAGTACCAGAAGGATCCAGTATTCAGTTACTTAATGAAGTCTTTCGGTCAGAAATGACCTTTTGGACGCAAGCCTGCTGAATGCTGTGTATATATTTATATATAAATATATATATATTGAGTGAAACCTTATGAACTCTTTAATTAGAGTTTTCTTGTATAGCGGCAGAGATGTCTATTTCTGCATACAAAGTGTAATGATGTACTTATGCTAAACTTTTTATAAAAGTTTAGTTGTAAACTTAACCTTTTATACAGAATAAATCAAGTGTGTTTATTGAATGGTGATTGCTTGCTTTATTTCAGAGGACCAGTGCTTTGATTTTTATTATGCTATGTTATAACTGAACCTGAATCAGTACAAGTTCAAATTTATGTAGACTGTATAAGATTATAATAAAACATGTCTGGAGTCGATATCTGAATTCTGGATGATTTTTCAGATCTCCCCCCATTTTATTTAACCCCTTGCCCTTCACCCCTGCAGCCACGGCCACTCTTCAGGCCTTGTCCGTAGCTCCGGTGCAGAGACGCTTATCTGATACAAGCCCAGCGCTGGGAAGGTTAGACACACCCGAGTTTCTCTTAGTTCCTCAGGGAAAACTGGTTCTGTGCCTTGTGGCTGAGTTTCAGATTGAGGAGTCGCCGCTCATTCAAAGTAAACCTGGAGTCTGGAACGTCAGCCTGTCCAAGTAGGTGTTCAGGCACTTCTGGAGTAAAGGAAACTGCTTGTTCCTCATAGGAGAAAAGGGTCCATGGGTTTCAGAACGTGACAAGACTTAGGAGAAGGGCTAAGAGACCCCTGGGTGTCACCTGGCTCCCACCGGCGGAGCCACGGGGCCCGACCACTCAGCCTCCGCAGCTTCCCGGTACTGGGTGCACTCGCGGCCCGCCCATCGCCCGCAAGCAGGGCTGGGCCTGGCCTGCTTTCCCGCGCAGGTGGCTGCGCGCTCGCCCTTCACCCCTGACTGCGCTCCCTGACTCCCAGGAAAGGAGAGGGGAAACACCCACGTGCCGTGGCTGCGGCGAGCCCTCACGTGACAACATTAACCACCCATTTTAAAGCAGGGTCTGAATCTAGATACGTCTTTAAAATTCAAAAGTACTCGTATTTATATTCTCAAATTGGGAGATACTCCCCTAGGGGCGTGAGGGTTGGGGTGGTAGGTTCTGGAAGGCCCGTGGGAGGAGCACTGACCTGGAGGAGGAAAGGGGCAGGGCGGTCGTCTCACCTGGGGCCACCCTCTGGGCCCAGCCGCGCAGGTGTTGGGGGCAGCGGGGGCGGGCCGTGGAGTCTGCCCCCGCGGCGGCGGCGCTTCCGGCCCAGACGCGGAATCCATCACTCGCGAGCGTGGGGAGGGGCACCGAGTGGGGGCGGCCCGGACGGCTAGGGACCCCCGCAGCGCCCGCAGGTGAGCCCTGCCGCGAACGCGCGCAGGCCCCGGGGCCGTCGGTGGTGTTGATACCGGTGCTCCGGGGGCGGGGCGGGCTCGGTGGCGGCACCTGACCGGGGCCGGTCGTCCCGACGCAGGCCGCCCTCCGGACCTGGCACCCGAGGTCTGGCCTGACGTCAGCCCTCCTCGCGCCGCCTCGCAGGGTCCCCCCGAGGGCGGAAAGCTCGGGGGTCAGCCGCCGCCCTCAGCCCGGTCCTTCCGTCTGTCCTCCGGGGGCCGCGGGCGGGGACGCAGACACTAGCCCTGGTCGCCTCCAGCCTCGGCGACCCGCGCGGTTGGCTCGGACGGGCGAGGGCGCTGCCCGGATGGAGGGCTTCCTGCAGGGCCTCCTGGGCTCTCCGGGGAACCCGCGCGGCCGGAGCGGGGCCGCTTCGGGCACCCGCGCGGTCGCTGGGAGCCGGGGACCGTGGGCAGCGTTTGGACGCGGACCCTGAGGAGCAGCAGCGTCGAAGAATAGCGGCACCTTTCGGAGGGAATTGGCGGCGGCGGGGCCGGGCGGCCGGTGGGGTCCGGCCGGTGGAGGCCGAGCGCCACCTGCTGGCGGGCCCGAGGAAGGCGGCCGGGGAGGGGGAGGGGCGGTGAGCAGGGCGCTTGGACGCCTGGAGACTAGCACAGTCTTTTGAAATGAGGAGTGATGTCACGAAAGATTCTCTCTCTAGCACGTGCAAGTCGTTTCCACGTGTGAATCTCATTTCATCTCCACTACTTCGCATCCTTGTTGTAAACTAGTATCTACCACCAACTCTAAAGCTGGGTTGCCGTCCCGGATTTTAGTGAATGCATCTGACACGACCTCTGGCTGCAAGGAGGTTACGATTGCATTGTGGAGAAAAATGAATTGTGAAGTCAAATAAAACCCAGACCGTTTCCCTCCTTCTTCCTTAACTTTTTGTGTAATTTTATTTTATTTTTCTGAGCTGCTTCGCAGCGTTAACCGGGACTCCCCCGGCGACGGTGCAGGAGCAGTGGGGTGTCCTTGTCGTCTTATCCCAGATGGCAGCGAGAATAGGTCCGGCTTTCTCCACTGTGCATCACGTGGCTCTAGGGTTTGGTTGGAAGATATAGTCTATCAATTTTAGGAGGAGCGCTTCAATGGTTAGCGTGGGGTTTTGTTTGGGTTTTTGAGAATCGTAAAACATAACTTGGGGGTGAGTTTGGTAAAACATTTTCACTCTGTCGGTATTAGCAGACTGCACTGATTTTTCCGTGCATGCCTGTGACAAATGCTACTTGAACGAGCCAACACTGTTCAGTTCTGTGAGCCAATCTTTTACTAGAAATGGAGCTGTCGCTTCTTTTCTGTCCTCATCGATTTTGCAACCAAGGTCTCACTGACCACAGACAACAAACGTGCAGGTCAGTTCACATCTCGTTTTAGCTCCCAACACCACGGACAGATGCTCAGAGGCAGGCAGACCTGTGGTCTCCCATTTCTGCAGAAACTGGGCGCAGAGGCGAGAAGCGAGTGACCAGAGGCACGCAGTGGCCCAGGACAGGATCCCTCGGCCCCCTGGAGAAGGGGTTTCCGGTGAGGCACAGGGGTGTAGAATGTGCGAGGGCCTGGGGAGTGCCAACCCGAGACCGCAAGGGCGGCAGGACCGCGGAGAGAGAACTGAGAGTGACGTGCCTGCGCACGTGCGCCTGCGCAGAGAGTGCCAGGGCGGCTGTTACCCGAATTGTCAGGGGACCCGACCTGACCGGAGCTGGGGGCCCAGGCTTTGCAACCGCCTGAACATCGGCAGGAGGACATCGGCGCTGAGACCAGCATGCAGGACGGTGGAGGCTGGCGATCTCGCAATCTCAGCTCTGTGTGCCTGAGCTCAGGAGGGAACAAATGCCTCCCTGGAAAACTCAGAGCCCGAGAGCGGCCTTGCTGAGGAGGGGATCAGTCTGAGACATTCTAATAGGAACACATTAACATAAAAATGGGCTCCTGGCTGGTGGGGCCCCAGGTGCTTGGGGGTAGCAAACACAGCTCCTCTGGGGAGAGAAGCCCTCAGTAGAGCCCACACCAAGTTCTCACAGCTGGTGGCTTGCTGAAAGTCCGTTTAAAAGTTAAAATTTTTCTAGACCTCTGGAGAGCAGTTTGCCAGGACTCAGCAGAGATGAAGAAGGGAAAGTGTAGCAACCAAAGAACTATAAAGGCTACAAATAAGGATGACTACAATGATTAAAGAAATCAAAGAACTAATTGAAAACTTAAGAAAATCACAAGCAATTGTTACTGAAATTGGAAGCTAAATGAAATGGTTAAAACCCAGATTAAAAACTACTGGAGCATTTTATGCACTAACAAGGCACAATCTGAAACGATGTTAAGAAAACAATCCGTTTACCACAGCATCAAAGAGTAAAATACTTAGGAACTGACCAAGGAGAGGAAAGACATGCAGTGAAAATGACAAAACATTGCTGAAAAAAAAATCAAAGAAGACATAAATAAATGGGCAGATGCTCCACGTTCATGAATCGGAGAGTTTAATGTTGTTAAAAAGTCGATACCACCCGAAGCGGTCTACAGAGTCAGTCAGTGCAATCCCTGTCAAAATTCCAATTTTTTTTTTTTTTTTGCAGAAATAGAAACATCCATTTAAACATACACGTGGGATCTCAAGAGAGCCCAAATAGCTAAAACAATCTTGAAAAAAAAAAAAAAGTTAGGGACTACACACTTCTTGATTTCAAAATTTACTGTAAAGCTGCATTAATTAAAGCAGTGTGGTGCTGGCATGGGAAGTACTGACCCATGGGGTGGACTGGAGAACCCAGAAATAACCTCTCATACGTGTGGTCACATGACTTTTGACACAGGTAACCCACGGTTCAATGGAGGAAGGCCAGTCTCCCCACCACGTGGTGCCGGGGGACTGCAGGTTCACACGCAGAAGAATGAAGCTGGGCCCTTCCCTCACACTGCACACAGAAACCGACTCAAAATGCATCAAAGGCCTAAATGTAGCAGCCAAACTATTAAACCCTTAGACGAAAGCATGCGGCATAAGCTTTTTTGGACTTGTCGATCATTTCTTAGATACCACACCAAACGAAATACAAAAATTGGGCTTCACGACCGTTTACAACCTTGTGCACCGTCCAAGGACCCCCGTCAACAGGGCGAAGAGGCTCCTGCGGGAAGGGAGGAAGTAGGTGCCGTCGGGGTCTGAGGAGGGACTGACATGCAGGCTGGGCGGCGGCGCACTGCGGGGAGGGGCGGGGCTGAAGTGCGGTGAGTCCCGCTCGTTGCTGCTGCTGCTGGCCGCGCAGCGGCCCTGCTCGCACAGGTCTTGTGTCGGCTTGCGGGCCGTGTCTGTGAAACACCACAGAGATGCCCTTATTGCCCTCTGCGCGCTCCCAAGTGCTGCCGCGCTCCTGGGTCCCAGGCGGATTCGCCCGCACCAGTCACTGCTCCCCAGGGGGGGACTGTAAACCCCTGCAGGCGAGGACCACGCTGGCCCTTCGATGTCTTACACTCCCTAATATGGGGCACCTAGCGTCTTCTAAAGGATTCGTTCATCATGGGAGTCTCCACTGGAGAAACACCTTTCATAGTACTTCTTGTTAGAAAAGCCATTTATTCTAGAATATTACCATCTTTTATCCTTGTCCCTCATAATGTTTCGATTCGATTATTAGCACTTTGGCAGATAAATTCAAAATGTATTTTAAGGAGAGAGAGAAAAAGAGGGAATGGTTACTTGACCCCAAAGGTCAGCCACTGAAATCACGGCACTTGGGGACCCAGGCGCGCTCTGGACGGAGCGCACAACATCATTCTTGAAGTGTGTCTGGGGGAAAAAAATTTAAACACCTGGATTTGAAATAACGTCACGTTTCCCTAACGTCTTGTCTGGGGGAAGGGCAAGTGCACAGCACGACACGGAAGCCACAGACAAGTCCAGCGTGGGGACTTCCTGGGGGACAGCTTTGCCCTCACGTCCGCAGCATGAAAGCCGCCCTCGATTCAATCAACTTAAAGTGATGTCAGAAAAAAAACAAAAAGCCCAGCCCAATACACTGAACCTTATTTGGGTCCCTCAACTCTGAAAGGACAGCGCTTTCAGCATTGGAGAAACCGGACTCGGCATCGACGGCGTTAGCGAGTTTTTCAAGCGTGAGACCACCGTGACGCTGGGTAAGAAAATGGCTGCTTTGAAGATGCCTACTGAGGGCTCACAGGTGGCGCGCCGCGATAGCTGGTATCTGCCGTGGAATACTCCAGAAAAGGGAAACTGGGTGGGGACAGCAGAGTCTGGCAGAGCACAACGCTGCCAGTGGCCCCACACCGAGGGCCACCCGTGCGGCTGTGCTATGTTTGGACACGTCCCAGAGGAGCCAGTTGGAAGGACACAGCCTGTGTCCTCGGCACACGCCTTCCCTAGAGGCGAGGCCTCTGTGGAGGGTCCCGCCTCTGCTGGGCCCCCCACCAGGCGGCCTGCACTAGTACGGTGACCTACCCACGTCACTGGGCTGGGCATCCTCGCACCCACGGAGACGGAGGTGGGACACGGCTCCATGAACTCAGGCACCTCTTACAGGTCCCCCTGCGGCAGCAAAGAAAACCAGGATGTCCTGCCCCCGCCTCTCCTCTGCCCTGTCACACCCGGGGCGGGGGGTGGACAGTGTGTGTGTTTCCACGGGTGCCGACCTTTGGGACTACGGTCCAAGGTTGGAAGGCTTTCCCCCCTGGAGCCCACGCGGTACATTTTACTTGACAAATACAGTCTTCAAAGTAAGTTTCGTCAGTTCTAGAAGAAAGTCCTTAAAAGCTCACACATTCCTTCAGAGGTCTTATGTCTCAAAAGAAAAGAAAAGGAATCCCACAAAGCCCTGCCAGCCAGGGGCAGGGAAGGCCGTGCCCACCACTCTCTGTTTACCAGGTTTCGCTGGGGCCTCGACCAGGCCTCCCCAGGGGAAAAAATACTCACAAAAATGTCAGCTGGAACTTTACTCGCAAGGAAAATACTTGAAGGAGCAAGAAACCCCAAATTTAAATTTAATCCAAACCCCAGTCGGTTGAGTCCATCCAATTTAAAACTGTCTTGACCAGGGAGGTTTTCTGGCTGAGCCTGTCAAGCCGTGGGGTGTACCCCACAATGCCCGTGGCGCATACCCCACAATGCCCGTGAGAACCTTCCGGAAGCAAGCGCCGCGTCAGTGACCCTGTGAGCACTTTACACCTAGTGAACCGTTTCACTCTCTCCCTTATGACCACTGATGGTCCCCACGCCAGCTGGTCACGCCTGGATTCCCCTCGGTGTGACGTGAAACCCTCACAGTGCAGGGGAGAGCTCCAAAGGCTCACGAGGGGGGATTTAAAACAGGGCGTTAGCTCGGTGTGGGTTCCAGGCTGCTGCGTCACAAAGGCCCCGAAGTACGCAGCTGCAGACAGCGCCACGTGTCACCTCTGGGTTCCGAGGGTCAGGGCGAGAAGGGCTCGGTTAGAAGCTTCCAGCTCAGGGTCTGCCTCCTGGAGGCTGGTCCCCACTGGAGAATCTGCTTCCGGCCCCTCCTGCGGCCCCTGCTCCTCCCAGGCCGCTGCCTGGAGTACTCCCTTTCCGTCACACATGGGCCTCCCTGTGGGGCCGCGCACAGCACGGCAGGCAGCCTCCCCCAGAGCAAGGCAGAGAGAATGTCCGAGCAAAAGCAGAAGTCACTTTAGAAACTCATCTGGAAGGGGACGTGCCACCACGATGGGTCCCAAAGGCCAGCCCTGGTGCAATGGGGAGGGGACCACAAGGGTGTGGGGTGTGAACACCAGGGGGCGACACAAGGTCTCTTTACTAAAAGCTTCGGGCTGGGGCATGGGGTGGGGTCAGAGCAAGCCCTCTGTCAATGAAGGTCAGGTCAGACCCCACGCTGAGCAGGAGCTGAGCCCCTGAGGTCTGCCTCAGTGGGAACGGTCTGGTCCTGCTGCTGGAACCAGTGTAGAAGCCCCCTGGAGACCTTCGGGGGGAAAGCAGGGGTCACGGAGACCACTCGAGCTCCTCCAGACCCGCCTCACTGTGTCCTAACATTCCCCTGGTTAAGAAACAACCTGGCGTTTCCCTGGCTGCTGGACGACCGGGTGTCGGGACCTCGTGTGGGTCTCTGAGTTACCACCAGTGCGTTTCACACTCATGAATGACACCACAGTTAAGTTGGGTTTTTAACCCGAGAACAAAGTAAGCATATTAAGTAACCTCCCATCACAGAACATCATAGCTCATAGGATCGTTTTACTTTCCTCAAATTTTACTCCCAGCAGATTAAGTGTCTGGCTAGGAATGGGACCTTGAACTAAGGCAAACAGCATTTCCACTGCTACAGTGTCAGGTAATTTTGGCCTCTGTGAAAGATTAGACAGACAGACAGATAGATAGATGGATATAAACCATACTGGACGGAAATGATCGTGCTAACAATGAGTGGAGTAACAAAGTGTCACAGCCAAGGATACAATCCAGGACCTCATCCCACCCCCAGCCCCGTCCCTCATGTCTGGGGAAGTATTTTCATCACTGGAAACGCGTACTCAGTTGACACAATGGTGTTCACTCCGGCGACACCTACCCGTCCAAGCGACTGGGTGACACAGACCAAAGGACCCTTTCCACACACGTGTGCGCAGCAAGGTGCAGGGGACCGGTGGGGGGACGTCTAGACGGAGAAGGACGGGGAACTTGAATCCCCGACCTGGGGCTGATGTGCGCGCTGACGACGGCCCGAGCGGCAGGTTTTCACCCTCGTCTGCGCATCTGCACAAGGCCTTTATATTCTCAGTCACGGGCAAGAGCCCAGGTTTTCAAGGCTCCCGAGCCAGATCAGCAGGGAATAGAAAGGGAAAAAAACTCTTGCTGGAAGCCATATGCAAGAGAGCTGGTGACAGCGTCTGCAAAGAAAGCCATTTCTATTTTTTACATCTTTTCAGTATCGTAAGGGTGTAAATCCTAACTGACGTTTTCCAGCTAAGTGAAAACCACTCGGGGCAGGGGGCGGGATGGAGGCAGTTACCGACCAGAAGTGCGCTGAGGACTCTGATGTGGAGGGAAAATGTCTACTTGATTTCAAATATTTTCAACCCAGACGGCTGGTTCGATGCCTCACACAAACCCCGATGCAGAGCGTGGTGGGGGTGGGGGGCGTGGTGGCCAGTGGACCACAGCCGCCCAGGGCTGGCCGCGCCCTCAGGGCTTCCCCCCTGCTCGAGGTCCCAGGAGCAAAGCGGGGGTCCTTTCGACCCCGCCTTGCGTTGGTCCCTGGTTCCCCTGCCCTGGACGAGGAGCCGTTCTGTACAGTCAGGCCTGGGCGCACTGGCGCAAGGCTGCGCTACTCCCCAGCCATCCTCTGCCTCGTTTTCTGTCTCGCTTGTTCCTGCAGTGACGAGAGGCAGGTTTTATGTTCCACACATGGCCAAGAACAGCATTTCTGGTCCCACCTGCTCTTCTGGAACCTCTCAACAAGGGGTGGGGCCTGTCTCCCAGCCTTGAACCCGGGCCGGCCCATGCCAGCGCCACAGCCGAGACCGCCGTGGGTGCCAGGACTAGCCTTAAAAGGCTCTCTGTCTCTGCACCTCTGGACGCTCACGCTCGAACGGAGCAGCCTGTCAGCAGCCTGAGTGTGGTCTGAAAGGTAAGCCGCCCCTCGACTTAGGAATTGTATCTTCCAACGTTTCGTTGGTGTTGCTCCTCAAAGGGTTTTGGAGAACCGAGTATGGGCTCCGTCTGCCATCTTTAAGTGGCCGTCGAATCTGTTGTTGTAACTTTGAATGACTGCAGAATGCCTTTCCACACGACACTGTCACATTACTCTGTTCCGTGCGCCCACGAGAGTGTCGCACCATCTGAGGGTCACAGTCACACTGGAGATGGCGAATGCAGCTGCTAGAAGCATCCCCGTGCAGCCTCCGCCTGGGTGCAAGTTTTCAGCTCCTGCAGGTGAACACCATGGGGCGCGAGCTCGCCACCCCGGCTGCCGCCGCCGCAAAATACTGAACTCAGACCGTCCCTCGCCACCCACAGACTCGCCTCCTGTTGTGGCACCTTCTCTTCCATTGCTCTGTGAAGAGTCACACCGGCACTGGAAAGGGACATGGGGGTCTGGAGGCCCAGCCTGCGGGGGTGCAGGTCTAAGTTCAGAGCTGGACACCAGCATTCACGTCCCAGAAGAGCATGGAGACTGTGTGGATTGCGTGTCCTTGTGTGTGTGTGAGCATGTGTGGCTGTGAGTTGTGGTTTATGAGTATGTGATTGTGTATCTTCTGTGTGTGTGAGCATGTGTGCCTGTGTGTGACTGAGTATGTGTGTATGTGAGGCTGTGTGACTGTGCGTGAGTGTGTGTGAATGAGTGTGTATGAGTGTGTGTGATTGTGTGTGATTATGGGCATCCACACATCAGTGGCGGCCCAGACACCGATCCGGTGGGCAGTGAGGGGACGGCGCCCTGGCACGGGGGTCCCTGTCTTCTCCAGACGCACCTGCTCGGCGCACAGGGCCCACTGCATGCTCTCACTGGCGGGGACACGGGCTGCACAGGTTGCAGCTCATCCCTGGGCTCTGGGGCTCTGTCCCTCCCGAGGGCCACCGAGGTGGACAGAGGCGGTCATCGTGAAGCCAGGAGCTGCCAGCATGGTGGGCGGGGCAAACAGCCCCACATCCGGACCATCTCCAGGGCGCAGAGCAGGTCTGTGATTATGACATGAGGTCATCTCCACCAGAACGACATCGAATGATGTCTAATGCCTGTCTTCCAGAGACTTGTCCTAGATCTTGTCATAGGTTCAAACGGAAAAGCTTTCAGCTTCTCGGTGGTGGGCTTTTACATTCTCAGTGGGTGTCTGCTCCCCCCCGCTCACCCCTCCCCCGCCCTTGGCAAGAGTCAGGGCAGATGAGCCGAGGCCTCCAGAGTGCGCTGAGGCCTGGCCTGTGGGGCGCCCACCCCTCGCCCCACAGAGGTGGGGGGGTGGCCCAGAGAGCAGCTGGGGGATGTGCAGGGAGGGCTGGACTCCCCCCGGCTCACAGGGACCCTCCTCTTCCCAGAGAGAGTGTCATGGGGGACAGGAGACCCACACCAGGGCCCAGGACCCTGGGCTTCGACCCTGGACAGCCCCCAGAGCCAGGTTCGCCCGAGACCGTCCCCATCCCTCTGATCCCACTCAGGCCCCTCTGTGGGATGGGTCTGCTCCGTTAGTGCAGGTCAGCAGGGACACGGGGGTGGGGGCGTGGTTTCTAAAGGACACTCCTGGAGGGAGGGGTTGTGGCTGCCACCAAAGCACGACATCTCCCCTGGTTTGCAAACAGAGTGACATCCATGGCCACGGAAGGCAAATGAACCCACACTCTCTACTCACCCCGGGGGGGGGTCACTAGTCCCGGGTGGGTGTCCCGTCCTGTGTGCCTACAGGCAGCTTGGCATTGGCCCCTCCCACGCCCCTCTGAGGACTCTGAGGGAAGAGTCCCCTGCACCCTGCCAGGTTGCCACGTCAGGCCTCCTCTTCTGTGGCCTCTGGCCAGCTGGTCACAGTGTCTGGCCCTGCTCTCTCAGTCCTGCCCCATCCAGGAGTGACAGAGCCCCCCCTGTGTCTCCAGGCTGCCATGTTCAACCGGCCTCACCGAGGCTGAGGCAGGGCCTGGGCCCTGGGTCCCACCTGCTCCTGTGTGGCCAGGGCTGCTGCCCTTCCCCAAACGAGCGTCCCCTCTGCCCCCGCTGTCCAGCCTTCGAGACTGGGCAGCAGGACCCTCTCACCTCACCCAGGAGGGCCTGCCTTTGTGGCGTTGTGCCTTTCAGGGCCCCCCCACACTGGGGGAGTCCTGGCCCCCCACCTGCCTGAAGCAAAGGTTAAGCTGAGAGCAGGTCCCCACAGAGGACAGATCCCCTCGGTGCAAGAGCGGTCAGTCCCCAGACTGACGGGCTGAAAGCGGACACTGTCGCCGCCTCTGCGTCAGGTCCCCGCACAGAGGAGGTGCTCTTAGCTCTAAGTTTCTCTCCCATGAATGCCCAAAATCATGGCAGAATTCACCTGACGGGAGTGCTCCACCGTAACCCTGGTTCACCTGTGGTTCGGTGGGCGGGTTTCTCTTCTGGAGTGTCCCACACCAGGTGACCTGTCCCCCCGCCCCCGACACTGCTGCTTTCTCTTAGGGAGGAGGCTGAGATGATGACCCCTCACTGTTCAGGGAAGGCTGTCTGGGCCCCCCAAGGAGCACTGGGGCCCCAGGTGTCACCTCCCCACCTGCTTTCCAGAGGACGAATCTCCTGCGCCCGCTCACCAGCAGTCACCGCTTCACCTGTGCAGGTGAGGACGGAAGTCAGAGACATGCGTGCCCCTGCCCCTTCCATGCCTGGTGGCGAAGCGACTGGCACACGGGAGGGGCAAGGACTTGGACGTCCCCCAGCGAGTGTAGGGCTCTGCACGCCGGGCAGCGCTCCGCTTTACGTGTCCTCTGCACCCCCGGCTTGTGTGTGTGACCACACGGGCGGATGTTCAACTCCAGGTTTGGCAGTGCCACAGCGGGCGGAGGGACAGAGCAGCCCACTCACCGAGATGTTGCCGTGTGCGCTTGCGGGTCTCTTGGGAACACTGTGACTTTCCGGTGTGAACTTGGACCCCTAGTTTCTGGGTCACAGAGGAAGCGCCAACCCCCTCCCTGGTGGCTGCTTCCCTCAGCCCCACACTGTTTCGGCTCCGGTTCCCTCGAGAGGCCAGGGCTTGCTGAGCTGAGGATCCTGCTGCCATCTCCTGCGGCCACAGAGCGTGGGGACCGAGACAGCGAGGCCCTCAGCACAGAGTGACAGGGCCCAGAGCCTCGGCCTGCAGTCAGAACAGCAGGGCTGGCGTTTCCGTTGGGCTCACTGGCTGGTCACTGAGTGTGGGCCGGGCGAGGCAGGGTAGCCTCGGACTCCCGGTCCCGTCCTCTGGGAGATAAGGACAGTGACGCCAATTCCCGTGTTTTAGGGACGGCTATAAACGTCTTCCACGCCGTGCATCCTCCACTGTGAACCCGGTGACAACAGTGTCGTTGTCAGGGAGTCACAAGCTAGTCCGCGGGAAGTGCTGACCTCCGCATGTGGCTCAGGTGAGCACTTGAATCATTAGGCAGGTGATTCCGCCACCCCAGTGCCACCCACCCACCACCTCGGTCACCGTCTCTCTGCTGAGACTGCCGTATCTGGTTTTCTGCCCATGGTGGCCGGCTGCCACCGTGAAGGACAATCTCATTTTGCCTATTACTTTCTTCTCTCCTCTCCTGAGGGGACAGCGACCGGAGCCACTAAAACAGGACTCCCCTGAAGCAATGGTTTTCTTGAGCAGGCACACAATACCCACCTATGGACATTCCCGAAGCATCAGTTCAGTCCAGCTGAGTCTGAGGGACAGCACACGCGGCATGCCTGGGGTCCCAGGCTGACCCCAACAGCCGGGAGGGCAGGCCCCTGGGAGCCGCACGATGAGACACCAGTGGAACAGGGATGAGCGACGGCCGCACGGGGTCCCCCGCAGCTGCCCAGCCCACGAGCGATGATGGGGTGAGGGCGTTAAAACACTGAACAGACTTTCAGCCAGAAACTGAATGTTGTTCCACGATAGTCAGCAGGAACAACTGAGTTTGAGGTTTAAAGCAAATAGGCTGTTTTCGCTATAAGCACACCTGTGGGTCTGTGAGAGGCTGTTAGGGTGTCCACGCGGACGGCGTGTGCAGGCCCCGGCCCGGCCCGGCCCTGCCCGCCCGAGGGGATGATGCAGACACTGCGGGTGCGGCTGTGGTTCCCACGTGTCCAGGGAACATGAGAACTGACCCTCCACCGACCACCCAAGAACGGTACAGACAGACGTGACGGACGTGATGCACAGCAGTGTGCCCCACGGCTGCAGCCCGAGAATGCCGTGATGCCCGGAACGGCAGGTGGAGTGGGGCCACTTCGACTCCACTCCACAGTCAGGCGCCTTCGGGGGATGGGCACCCCACAGCGGCTGGGCAGAGTGCAGGGCGGACGGGGCACAGAGGCGTTAACTCCCGTGCATGCAAAACCGAGCACCCCCCACTCCACAGCACAGCACCCACCCAGAGGGGCTGAGGGTGTCCTTCCCCGGGAGCTCAGGGCCAACGGGGCGTCTCTGGAGATGCCCACAGTCGCCAACAGAAACCCTTCCTGGGGCTGGCAGGTACCCGGCGGGCACGGAGCAATAAGGGGGCTGGCCATAAGGGACCCCAGAGCAGGTCTGTAGGCTGCCCTTCGGGTGGCCGACCACACCCACTCACAGGCACCGCTGTCGCGGACGGTCCTGCCGGCCGCCTGAGACCCAGGACTGGGTCTCAACACCATCCTGAGGTCCCATCCCGTCCCACGGCCCTTGGGAACGTGTCAGGGTAAAAGTAATGTGGGCTGAAGGCGTGACAACATAAAAAAAACATAAGACACAAAACAAGTGGGAAGAACCCAGGTGAAGACAGAGGAGGAAGAACACAAGAAAAGAAAATGATTTCTTTCAAAATAGAAACAGTTTAATTTGCATGAAGTTTAACAATATGCGCTCTATAGATGCCCAGAAACACAGCTTGGGAAAGGACAAGTGTCAGAAACCACAGTTCTGAAGATGACTACTTTTCATTAAACGTTTGCCCAAGAAGATGCCGTGAGACAGGAGTGTCACGTATGTGAGTTTACTGACATGCCTTCTGCTCTGCCTCTGGGCTTTCACCTAAAGTCTTAGAGACAGAACATTTCATTGAAACGAACTCAAACTCAGCACCGACTCAGCACAGAGATGACCAGCAGCAGCGAGCGCACCTTCTCCGGCCGGCTGGCTGCCGGCCTGGTGGCGGGCAGTGTCCTCTGTGCCCGTGCGTTTGGCGGGGAGCCAACGGAGTTCACCGAACTGCCAGGGCACTGAGGTCTAGGGCCCTGCTACCTTGAAAGAAAATGAGGCAAATAAGCACGAAATATGCATTAAAATTAGAAAATGACAGTGAGGAAGCAAGGTGGTCTTAACTATTCCAAATAGCTTAATTTAATATGGAGCATGTAGTTCTATACTTTTTGAAAAATAAAATTTCACTTACTCAAGTTCTAATAAATCAGTTTGATACTTTGTTACATTAAAGACCAAGAAAGGGCTCCTAACATGTAGCACTAGGTGTTAATACCTGTAAAAAGCATCCTTAGCCCCAGAAAACCAAAGACGTGAATATTTATAAACAAGCGACCGACCCTGGCCAGGTGGCTCAGCAGGTTGGAGCACCACCCCACGCACCCAAAGGTTGCAGGTTAGATTCCTGGTCAGGGCGTGTGCAGGAGGCAACCAGTTGGTATTGCTCTTCCTTCCTCTCGCTCCAAAATCAATAAACACATCCTCGGTGAGGATTTTTTAAAAACTGACTAGTTATACTCCAGACGGATTCAAAATATTCTGTGTGTCCAAACAGTTGCACCGCCTTTATTTTACAGTATTAAGAATTTCATGTTTTTGCCAATTCTGGTCAGTCTTCTCTCCAGTTGGGTCGAATCACTGACGTTTGTCTGGAAATAACCTTTATTCTGATCAATTCTTTGCTTTCTTCCTGCCTCACTGCACCTGGGAATTCAGGGTGGAGCCCGCCCCATGGGGGCAGGCCCCATTCAGACAGCGCTCTGCTCTGAGGGATGCCCAGTGCTGCCACCCCCTCCGCTGGGAGCCTGTGGCTCTGGCCCCAGTCCCCACTCGCAGCCCCAGGCCTGTGGACCGTTCACCACGGCTGGGCTTCACCAAAGGTCATTCATGCAACACGCTCTGGCCATGGAGGTGACAGAGCTGGTCTTCCAGCAGCTATTCTAAATGATTCTTACTTAACTCTATTTCTTTAAATGGGGAGAACAGAAATTTCCCCACTGGTGAGAAGTGTTGCCAACAGCTGGCTTAAAACTTGACTTTGAAACTGACTTTTTACATACCTTGGTTTAAACGGGATCCTCTGACGATCTATCTATCTCAAGGGCGGTGCTTTTCTCCTAGGCACGAAAGGGTTTACAATTATGTGAGATTCTAAACTCTCTAGTTAATCAGCTGCAGCCAAGGACCCTCAACCTCTCTGAAGTAACGCGCCATGAAAAGCCCGCCCAGTGCGGGCTTGCTGCTACACAGGCATTTTTTCTGTTTTCAGCTGACCTGCACAGTTACGGTCTGTGCTTCCAATGCTGAGGCAGGGCACACCCCAGCCTGGAGCTTAAAAATGCCATCATTTCATTTAGCTTCCTGTACCCCAAGCAAAAACGTCTCCCTGCCTGTCTCTCCCCCTCTGCCACTAGGCAGCGTCAGTGTAGAAGCACAGGTGGGAACGAGGGAGCCGGTCGGCCAAGGGAGTTAAATTTTATCGCACTTCCTGTTGTCCACGCCCTCCCTCGGTGTCACGAGCCCCTGAAGTAAAGGAACAGTGCCCAGTGGTTCGCTCTTCTCCTGGTGGTTACGTGGATTTACTCAAAACTGGCCAGGAATTCAGGGATTTTTCAGCTCTGGGATACTTCTAAGTAGGCTGAGAATTCCTGTACTACCAAAAATTATGTAGTCTTACAACTATTTAAATTTAGCACTTTAGCCAGAAGAATGAAGGATTTGATTTCATCCAAAATGTATTTTCTTACGGTCAGTGAGAAAAGAAGATCATAGCCACGAACACACTGAAGCAAGGCACCACGGCACCATAGCACCACGGCACCTTGGCACGCACAGGCGCCCAGTTCTCCGTGTAGGGTGAGCACAGCAGCAGTCACAGCTCTAGTTATTTGGCTAGGCAACTGAAATGCCTCTGACTGCTTTATAAAACTCACATCGGTGAGATATGCCAACACACATTCTCCCATTAGTGACGGAAATGCTACTTTAGTTACAGTTGCTCACGCCTCCCAGGATTCGAGAGCTGGCCCTTGCACACCAGCGTCGTGAGAGGGCCAGCCAGAGGGCCTGCGGAGACAGTGACAGCGACAGCTCCGCCTCCCGTCCACTCTCCCCCGTGGGAGCGCCCTCTCGCCCCCAGGCAGAGCAGGTCTGGCTCTGTGTCATGCTCCGTGGACAGGACTGCCAGCGCAAAGTGAAGTTTGTGAAATGGCTGGTTGAGTACAGCAAATGACGCAGAAGCTGAAGGATTCGCGTGACCGAGCAGCGGTCCCTGTTCCACCACTTCTCACCCAGCGTGCTGCACTCGTGCACACGTGAGAACCACAGTGAGCTGTCCGTCAGACATACGCACACTCAAGGGGAGGACGGTGCGACGACAGAGACGGTGTGAAAGAGCGAACTCCTCCGGAACGCCTATGTGATGACCAGTCCCCCAGGACGTGGAAAACCTGGCTCTCGGAGCTGCAGGAGTGCACAGCCTGGAGGCCTGTGGCTGGGTGTCGGGGGGCAGAGCGCACGGGCCAGCTGTGTGACCGGCACCGCACACGAGGGGCCTAACAAACTTGGGAGATCAGAAATAACACACACACCTGTCACTTCCTGATTTTTAATCAAATGTGAATAATTACCACTATAGTGAATAAAAATGCATGAGTCAGAATACCATGCAATTTTTTATTTCTTTCTAAATCTACTTGTACACTTAATATTATAGCGTCACGTTCACAAACAGTATAAATGCACTACTACAATGACATTAAGCTGCTTCCACCCACCTGAAAAGACACAAAATATTACCCCTGAAATTACTAATTATACAGCATTGCAAATTAATAAACACCATGAGTACTAAAATGTCACCATTTCAATATATTAATGTCAATGATATCCTGCCTTTCTCTAACTGGCTGAGACACTTGTTAAGGGCATGCTAAGGAAACACTTCATGAGAACAGCAGGTCACACTCCAACACCATGGCAACCAGACCCCCAGGAGCAGCTATCTAATGCAATGTCTGGTCGAGGAAGTAATTTATTCAGCATATACATAAAAATCCATAAAGTGAAAACCATCACAAATGTAACACTAAATTCAGATACTCAACATCTACAATCTCACCATCTAAAGTCAGACTGACGTGCTGCCGGAATTAATTCCACACAAATCGGCCATATTAAAACGGCAGAACCCCGCAGCGCATGATGGCAAGGTGCACTCCCGGTCCACGGGAAGCCTGACCGGGGTAACCTTCACCGTTACCCTTGCTTTGTTCCAGGTTTCTAAACCTAAAGAAACGACGTCCCTTCCCGGACCCTCCCTGGGAACTCACATGCTGATTTAGGAACAGACAAAGCTGATCAAAGTCTCGTTTCACCCGACTGGTCACCGACCTTTTGGACGTTGTCATCTGCCCATGCTCTCATTCCACAAACGTGCACTCGGCCCAGTGTTGCCACGTCCTCCCTGACCCTCCAGGGGAGGACGTGGAGTTCTCCTCCTCTCCCTGGCGGGCCACTGAGAAAAGGCGGGCACACGGTTTGAAGGGTCCCAGCGTGGACCAGGGCGGGTCCCCGGCACCTGGGCCCCATCTGGGACTCGGGAGCAGCCTCTAGGTCGGGTGCAATTCTGACTCACCTACTTATCAATTTTGAAAGCCCTCTTTATCCTGTACTTTGTTCTTAAAACTTAAAAACCCTGGAATGAGCAATGTGACTATTTATACGGGGGAACCCTGACTCTCAATTTGCTTTAGGCTCGGGGCTACTCCACAGCCTGTCAGTTCCTCACAAGCAAAACCGGCGCCGGCCCCACCCAGCACGGGGCCTTCCCCCGAACATCTGAGGAGGGAGTGTTCTACACCTGGGGCCTCCAGCTGCTGCTGTTTAGCCGATTAAACCCTTCGTATGCAATAAAATATCTGACCTATCTTTACACTCAGATCTTGTCTCACAAACTTTCACGGGGTGTGTTCCAATGGAAAGTGTAATAACGGTGAGTTTTAAAGCTTTCGATGACAAAGACAGTGGAGGCGGACAGGCCCACCGGCCTTTCCAACACCGTCCTCTGTGGTGCAGTGCGTGTGCCTGTCACCACAGGCCTTCTCGCTGGCCTCGTATTTCTGAATGAGATGCAGGAGACACGCCCGGAAGGTCGGCTTGTCACGGGGCACACTACTGCTACTCTACCTGGCCTGTCTCAGAGGATGCTTTCTCTTTCTTCCCCAAAGCCCGTGCTATCAGAGGAGGCCACTGCGAGGAGCTCGGAAGAGTCCTTCGAGAGCCGCGTGTAACTGGAACGCTGGCCGCGCTTGTGCGCCATGCTCTTCAGGTTTTCATTTTGAACGGCCGTTGAGCTGGAGCTGGAAGCAGGCCTCAGAATGACCTGGGGCGTCTCCCGGGCCCCGTCCCTGTCATCGAAGTGCTGGTGGGCCCGGCTGGCTGGCGTGCTGTTGTTGTTCAGGGTCATGGTGCTGGGCGTGCGGTTCAGGTTGTAACCCTTCTGGCACGTGGGCCAGTTCTCCTCGGGGCTGCTGGCTATCAGGCTGCACTCAGACGGGCTTTTCTTGTCTTCGGAACAGATGGACATCCGGGCCACGATGGGGTCCGGCAGGCCACTGAGGCTGTGCGGGACTCCCCGGGCCCCGCCGCGGCCGTCCTCCTCCAGCTCAATGAGGTTGGCCTTCTCCAGCTGCGGGTCATCGGCGGCTTCGGAGTGGTTGGGAGAACTCTCGCTAGACCTCACCCCAGAGTCGGAGGAGTCCTTCTTGTCCAGGAGGGCGTCTGCAAGGTACTCCTTGGCTTTGATGAAGGTTCTGATGGGCTCGGCGCTGTGCTCCGGGGACTTGGATGCTCGCTCGGCCTTCCCTTCTGCTCTCTTGTCCTTGTCGTCTCTGAGCAATGGGGTGTTATCGGACTCCTCCGTCCCAGACTCATCCTCATCACTCGGGAGTTTCTGGTAGCGCAGTCCCCCGCCCTTGAGCTTCAAGTCTGTCTGGAAGAGACTTGACCTTTCCGAGGATTTCTTGCCTGGGAGGAGCTTACTGCCTGACTGATCGGATTTCTCGTCTTCTTCTGTGATGGGGTCCAGGGGCGAGGCGTCGTTAGTGGAAACCCCTGAGGAGGAGTAATCTATGACATCTCCCCTCTTCATTAAGAACGACTTCCTCCCGTCATCTGGCTTCGGCTCGCTGTCCTTCCCTTTCTCCGCATCCAGATTAGAGTGAATGGAGCCCCCTGAGGAACTCTGACCCATGTAATAGGCGCTGTGTGGAGAGGACCGGCCACTGACCGTGGTGGAGCCCGGACCCCCTTCTAACTGCGACATCTGCGCAATGTACTCTCTGTACGCGTCTCTATACTCAGCCTGCACCTTGTCAGTGAGCTTCGAGATTTCGATGCTGGAATCCTGGGAATTGAGACTTGAAAGACTTGGGGTTCTGCGAGTTTGTGACTGTGAACAGAAAAAAAAACTTAAGTAAGCAAAAAACAAAACCAAACACATCAGCTTAGGAATTTTTAGTCTTCAACACACCAAATTCTTTTAAAAGAATTCTGCATAATACAGTAGAACAAAAGCTGTGAACTACAGAAAATTTTACTGTAAATAGAAAGCGTTACACAAATTTTAATAAAACTGGTTTAATATTTAAATATAATTAAATGTTGTATTAACAATCTTAGCACTTGTTTTTATAACTTCAAACTTCTAACTTTTACTTAAGGAAAAAATAACCTTCATTGATAAAATGTAAAAATTCCCTTTAGAAAAGAAAGAGATTAGAGTTAAGCTACATCTCAAAAACAAAAGACTTGTATCTTCAAAGTATGTTAAAAAGAACCTTTCTCAGAGCCCTGGCTGGTGTAGCTCAGTAGATTGAGCGCGGGCTGCGAACCAGGCATCGCAGGTTCGATTCCCAGTCAGGGCACATGCCTAGGTTGCAGGCCATGTCCCCCAGCAACCGCACATTGATGTTTCTCTCTCTCTCCCTCTCCCTTCCCTCTCTAAAAATAAATAAATAAAATCTTTAAAAAAAAAAAAAAAAAAAGAACCTTTCTCAACTTGTAAGACACAACAGTTCTGTCAAATTTCAATTCAGAGTAAGAAAATGTGCTCAAGGCACCAAAAAAAAAAAAAAAGGGTTTACAAGGACCAGAACTCGGACACGGTACAGAACAAGGACCAGAACGCAGAGGGCCCCCACACGGCAAACAAGCACAGGAGCCGAACAACAAGAGATTGAAGCCGCGGGGCCAAAGCCAGGTCGTGAAATAAGAGCAAAGAGAGACATGAAACAGCTTTAAAGGACTGATTTCCAACATGAAGTTTTCTGCTTAGCATTGCTTTTGATCCCAGAAAAGCTAACAAATGAGGAGTAAAAAGCACAGATTCAGAAAAAGAGGGGAATGGAGGAAAAGAATCAAGGGGGCTGAAGGGATGCGAAGGCAGAGACACAGGAGCGAGACAGAGCGTCCGCCGCGGGGAGAGGAGGGCCGCCCACAGCAGGCCTGGGGACCGGGACGACCCAGCCTGCACATGGTGCCCTCTGCTCTCAAAGGCCAGTGCTCCCGGCTCCAGGGGGACCCTCAAGTCTACACTGTTTTCGTACAGATGAAGACGCCACCTGCCCCCTCACTCTCCAGGGTGGGTGCTGTCACAAGAGACTTAGCGCAGCCGTGGATGTGGGCTCTGAGCTGTCTTCTGCTAAGTCGGGCATTAAAAAGACTTGTGAAACCCATCATTTCCACTAAATTTTGTTTTGCTTTGGAAAATACTGTCAATTTTCATGAAAATGTTAATAATAGGTTTATTTTTAAATAAATATTTCAAAAGTTTCTCCATTTTTATTTCTTATATAGTAAATATTAACAGATAAAATTTACATGAACAAAAGCTCCTAAGGGTCTCCAATAATTTTTGAGAGTGTAAAAGTATTCTAAAACTGTCATTTTCAGGAACAGGTCTGAGAACTGCTGCATTAACAGGCAGGCTGTGAGCTCCCGGGTCACAGCAGGAAGCGCCAGGAGTGGAACGGCAGAGGAACCCGTAAGAACCCCAGCAGAAAAAAGGAACCGCTGCTGTGGAAACACAGAGACCACAGGGCAAGTGTGGGCCTGTCACAGTGTGAAATAAAGGAAATTTTTAATCTTTGTTGACACCCAGCAATAGAACGGTTTTCCAACTTATTCTAAGAAATAAGGGAGATAGTATTTGGGAAAAGACAGTAACAAGGGAAAGAATATTTTTACTATCAAACGAAACAAACCGCCCTTAACAACGGCAGGCCGACCACGCCCGTGCTTCCTAAGCATCGCTCCCATTCAGCGGGGTGTCCCCCCCACCACCGTAGCTGTGCACTGGGCTTCCTCCCTCCCGCGTCCTCGCTCTCCCCCACCCCCGCTGTCCCCGGGTTCCCCGGTTCCCGTCTCTCCTGGTTCCCCTCGCTCTCTCCTCTGGCTTCTCCTCTGCGTTTTCACTCCGGGCCCACCAGTTGCCCGCTTCTCCGAGCACCCCGAGGAGGAACTCGCACACCCGAACACGGGACATGGAGAGAGAGTGAATGCCTGCCAGGAGCACCCATCTGTGTGAGACGCGGAACCACGGTGTTCCCAAGGAGGGCCCGAGGCAGGCTTCCGAGGGAAGATGTGTTCTGACCACCAGCCCATGAGTGAGCATGACAGGCCCCCAGCAGGTTGGAGGTGGCCTTTGTGAGCCACCCTTGCCGAGCGGCCCTCTCTGCCCCCTCCACTCTGCAGCGGTCTTGTGTCCCCGCATGGCTCCCTGGGGATAGGGTGCCCTGCGTCATGCCCACTCGGGCACCTCTGCGCACCATATCTGAGTGACCCGATCTGTGCACCAACACGGCCTCGATAAACCAAGTGCTGCCCTCACTCCTCAGGGACAGGGAGGATGGAGCCGCACACACACCTGCCAGCTGAGGTTGCTGTGGCGCGGGGCACCCTCGTCCAGGCCGAGCGTGTTCAGCTCCTCGAAGCTGAAGTTGAGCGTGTAGGGCGTTTGAGCGGCCAGCTCGGTGTGGGGCAGCTCACTGTGCGAGGCCCGCCGGGCGGGGTCGCCCAGAGGTGCAGGGCCGCTGTTGTTCTCGCTGAGCAACCGCGGGTCTTCGGGGACCAGCTGGCTTTCCGCACTTCTCATCTCTAGCACCTTCAAGAGGAGAAAAACCACTTACATCCACACTGACAAGTCACATTTGAGAAGCTTCAGAGATTATTTTAAAATAGAAAATCATAAAGTTATTATAATGGCCATGAGAAAGCATACTTCCTGTAAGTGAACTTCTACTCTATCTGCTGATCGATCATTTTAACGCTAAAGGAAGTAATGGCAATAATCATCGTATTTCCACCACACTCTACTTTGACCATTGTGCTCTTATTTTAGCTTACCATTTAACTCAAGAACAAAACAAAAGCCCCTGCGAGGTGCCAGAGAAGGCCAGAGCAGGGCAGTGGCTAAAGCAGGCTGTACCCAGGGACCAGGGCAACCGGGGCACAGAGACCTTGGGCTAGGGCTGGGCTCAGTCCCGAAAGGGACGGGGCACTGCAGCCAGGGGTAGCGGCGGGGGGCAGGCAGGGTGTCCCAAGGATGGAAACTCGAGGGGAAACCGCAGAGTCAGCCGTGTGAGGCCAGTTCAGCTGCTCGGGCGGATTCCTACTGGAGGCAGTGGGGCACAGACGGCGGCAGGGGGCAGTGGGCAAGGAGGAGCCTGACCCCGTACGAGGGTGGTCAGACATGGAGCAGTGGTTCTTTCTACACTGGCCTGACAGGTTCTTGCAGGTTCGGGCAATATAGGCTGGACGCCAAGGCCGAGGCCTGGAGGCTCAGAAGAGGAGGACTGGAGGCGGGTCAAGGACTGAGTCTTTGTCGGTGAAGCAGGGAGAATGAGCAGGGGCCTCTTTCCCACATTTCCAAGTGAAATGCCCGAAGGCCAAGGCCGCCACCTGCTGCTCTGGAGGCTGTGCCCAACAGAACCCACAAGGGCTGGGCAGGGGTGTGAAATGCAGTTCTCTCAAGCTTTTTAAAAACACAGAAATATTTCAGTTTAGACCAATATTTACTGGCACTTGTTTTACACAATGTTGTAAATACAAAATATCTTACTGTGCTTCTGAAAAGATGCCAGTCTCCAAAATTCATATTCATTTCTTTCTTCAGTTCATCAATGTTACACTGAGCTAACACACGGCCATTTATGTTTGCCTGAATAAAACAAAGAGACAGAAGAAATGTGACGTATTCTAAATCACTCATGATTTAAAAGTACATTTATATATGTACCATTAAAAGAATCATTGGAAACTAGAAAATCTGACCTAAAGAGGTTGTCACCCCACTTAACGATGTAATAACCAGGCTGAACGTGAACAGCACGAGCCACTCCGTGCCTCCCCAAGCATCTTAAGCACCCAAGTAAAACAAGCCACCACCCCTCAGGGACCAACCCCAGAGCCGACCTCCCAACTGTCCCGAAACCACCTCCCCGCCATGCGCAGGGACAGAACTGTTAGCTTCTCCCCTAATTTTGTGAGCATGCACGCCAGCTGCTGGGCGGGGACCAGGCTGTCTGTCTGTGCATGGGCCCTTGACGGAGTCCCGCAGGAAGTAGCTGCTGTCAGAGACCGTCCACCACCTGCCCATCAGCCACAGCAGACAACGTCAGATGTAAAGAATGCCCACCCACTCGCTTCCCAGCTACTGAATCCACAAACACGACCGCATCGTGACCAGGTCTCTGCAATTCCAGCTTCCCCCAAATAAGAAATGATGAAGTTTCCCTTATGGACAGCAGGCAGCTCACTGATTTTCAAAATGTGAAACCTGACTTGACTGGCATGGCCACCTGCGTTCGGAACTGAGGGAAAGTGCGTACGGAACAGGCCCAGGCCTGTGGCAGGACCGTAGCCCACAGCACTGAGCAACTGGCTGCCCGGCGAGCTGTGAAAAGCCAGGGCCTGGGGTGAAGCACCAAGTGGGGGACCCACCCCAATGGGAACAAAGTCAGCACCAGGGGCTCCCACTAGGACCACGCTCTGTCCTGACACTGGCCCTGCTGCCAAAAGCAGGGTCGGTCTGGGCCTCCGGTCTGCAACTGTGAAGGGCAGAGCTCGAGGCTTTTGTAAACATGTCGGCTCTAAACAGACCTGCGAGGACAGGGACATTATCTGTGAGTTCTCAGGCTGAACAGCGGGAGGGGAGGAGGATGGTGCCTGCGTCCGCTCCCAGTTCCTCTGAGACAGCGTCCTCCGGCGTGGGGAGATGCCGGAGGCTCAGCACTCATGCTCTCCTTTGCTGTGCTCCCCCCAACAGACGGAGTGTGACTCGGTGGGAGAAACTACTCCGGTGAGTGCCTGCCTCTGAAGCCCCAGCATGCTCTCCCACCCTGGGGCAGTGGCTAGAGTCACAAGAATCAGACCTAGGAAGAAGGAAGCTTCTTCACACATTTTAGCCTTGCAAACCCAACGCGTGAGACTCTGCCAATGGGACGGTCAGCAGTCCTGTGAAACAGGAAAACGCGAGTCCGGGGAGATGAAGCCAGTGCCTCACACTGTGGTGATTTTCAGGTCAGAAACAAACACCACAATGAAAACAAAGGGAACGTGAAAGGCCTCCAAGTGCTCCACGTTGCACACGAGAAAGAGCGGTTACTGCCTGTCTGGGAGTGAAACCCGAGAGCTCGGCGGCCCTCAGCGGAGCATTTCCTACTCGCGTCAGGTCACTGACACAGTAACGCGGTAACACAGCCGCTTGGTGCTTTCCTCCATTCGCAAGCGCAGCGGTAACAGGACAATTTAGGGTGCAGGTCAGAGTCTGGCCCGTTCAGCGGTAGGCACAGGACTGGCTGCACCCACAGGGCTGTGGGGGGGGGGGCGGGGTGGAGGGGGCAGGGAGGGGCAGGTCTGGGGGCACGCACCTTCCTGATGGTGGCACAGTACTGCGGCAGCAGGCTCGGCTCCAGGCCCTCTATCTGCTTCAGCTTCTCGCACACCGCGTCCACCGTCATGGAGCTCAGCAACGCCATGCCTGAGGCGGGGCCCGGCCCCTGCAACAGTTGTGGGAACACACATGTGTGAACAGCATGCAAGGTCAGACACATGCAGCCACATGGCCACAACACTCAAACGGTGGTGCTATGGAGTGCTCTGGTGACAGCACAAACCTCGAGGTGGGCAGTACGGGGCAATGCCCCCGGGGAATGGAGCCAGCCTCTGCCTCACTTGAATGAGCAGCTCGCACCACAGCAGCCACAACCTGCTTGGAAACACTCCTTGAGAAGGCAGGCCGCTCCACGAACCAAGCCCGGGCTAACTTCAGTGTTCACAGCCTGACCTCGGAGAGAAGGGGGCAGCCCTTCCTAACAGAAGGACTTTCTTGTTTTAAAGAACAGGAACAAAGGGTGACATTGCTGATGCCTACACATAAAAATACATAAGCTAAATCTGTGAAGTAATATAAAAAGTACCTAAATGGCTTTAAATGTCTCTACACGCTAACTTCACAGTCTCTGGCAGTCAAAGTTTCCAGATCTTAATCACATTTTACATCCAAGGGATCTAAAACCTCCCCTTAAGAATCCACACAATGGCCCTGGCTGGTGTGGCTCAGTGGACTGAGTGCTGGTCTGCAACCCACAGGATCGCCGGTTTGATTCCCAGTCAGGGCACATGCCTGGGCTGCGGCCTGGGTCCCCAGTGGGGAGGCATGTGAGAGGCAACCACCCACACATTGATGTTTCTCTCCCTCTCTTTCTCCCTCCCTTCCCCCTCTCTAAAAATAAGTAAGATCTTTAAAAAAAAAAGAATCTACACAATAACCTCGTAAACACAAAACAACAGGATTACTTAACATGTGAGAGTAAACCCCACCCATTAAAATTTGGTCTCATTCAAAAGAAAAGTCAAAACAACCGATAACTGTAGCACTGACTTGGAAGAAAGCCCTCCTCCACGGTGGCATGCCAGAGAAGTATTCGCCAGCAGGTGGTCAGGCAAGCACGTCCTCTGTCACAGGGACGGCCGCTGAGGTCTAGAGGGGTCGCCTTTTGTCTCCGAAGTCACAGAATGAGGGACTAGCTAAGGCAGTTTTGGACCAGAACCCTAACATGTCTTAACTTCCTGTGTCCCTTGCTCTACTTTTGAAAGTTTATGGAAGTAATAACCACAATAAAGAGAACAAACCAGGCAGGATAGAGGATAAAGACAATTTTCTAAATGATCTATCCTGTTTATCATTCAATCTAACTTTGATTGAATTTATCCTATCCTCGAGGCTATGTAAATTTGTATTTTCTGGTGCCTCTTGCATCATCACCAGGATAAAAGTAGACTGTAACACAGCCCAAACTACCTGTCATCAAATGCTGTCAGCCAGTTGTTAACATTTATTTGTCATGTAGAAGTATAAGACATCATTCTGTTATGAACTGATGAACCCACACACTTACAGTGTGCACACAGCATCTCTCAACATTGCACATAAATGCAGCTCCGCCAGGGAGCAGCCAGGAGGGGCGGGGGCTCTGTGAGAGGCGGGGAGTCTCGGCAAGCTGATGGGTGTGAGAGGCCCATAGAAGTTTGGAAATTAATGACCTGGAGCACATCGTACCAAACACATTTACTCAGTTTGTTTTATTAAATATAAACTTAAAATATGCTGCGTGTTACATAGTCTGAGGTTAAATTCCTTCAAAAATACTAATAGCAAAACACTAGTATTTCAACAATTTAGTCTTCATATCTACACACGGTTCCATTTTCAGCCTGGACGCATAGAGCCAATATCCGATGTTAGTTATGCACTACGCACTATGAAAATGTAAAACGCTCCCTGTGCGTTTTTAAATCCACCGGTGCCACACTGGCTAATGGCGTTGTGCAAGGTCCAGATGCCTGACTTCATGCCAGACATCTATACACTCTATTGTGCATCGTCCCTGAAGCCCAGTCTCCCTCCATCACCACGGATGTGACCCCTTTACTCTTGGTCCCCTCCCCCCTGCCTGCTGGTGACCACCATTCTGGTGTCTGTATTGCTTAGTTAGTCTGTTGTTCTTTAAAAATATCCCACATATGAGTGATACCACAGGGTTCTCTCCTTTTCCACCTGACTTATTTCACTTAGCATAACACTCTCAAAATCCACCCATGCTGTCACAGGTGGACATTTTTCCCCATTCTGGCCGAGTGGTATTCCGCTGTGGGCACGTACCACTCCCTTATCCAACCATCCACCAAAGGGCACTCAGGTGGCTTCCATGTCTTGGCCACCATGAGTGCTGCAATGAAAGCAGGCGTGTGTATGTCTTTACAAATAAGAGTTCTCAAAAATTTCAAGTGGACACCCAGAGGAGGAATTGCTGGGTCATACGGCAGTTCTGCTCTTAATTTTCTGAGGCACCTCCACACTGTTTTCCACAGGGGCCACACCAGTGTACACTTCCACTAACAGTGCACGAGGGGCCTTTCTTCTCCACGACCCCTCCAGCCCCTGTTACGACCTGTCTTGTTGATGCCAGCCCTCTAACAGGGTGAAGTGGCATGTCATCACGGTCTTGACGTGCACCCCCCTTGTTACCAGTGACACTGCGCATCTCTGCATATATCTGTTGACTAGCTGCATGTCTTCCTCGAAGTGTCTACTTAGGTCTTCTGCCCATTTTTTGATTGGATTGTTGTTTTGTTGAGTTGTGTGAGTTCTTTACATATGCTGGACATTAGACCTTTATCAGAAGTATAATTAGCAAATTTCTCCTCCCATTTGGTTGGCTGCCTTGTTGTTTTGTATTAGGTTTTTTTACTGTGCAAAAGCTTTTTATTATTTATTTGCAGAGTTCAGCTTTTTACTGAATGTGTTACAAAAGAAGGTTAATCAAAACAACCGAAGTCCTCTCTTTGCTTCCTGTCCTCCTCCTCAGCTGGGGCATTACATAAATGCCGCAACAACGGCAGCGGCCATGGCAGGGACAGGGCCTCCTGCTGGTGCAGCACCGGCTGCCAGGGCAGGTCCACCAGCCCCTACACTGTAGACGATGCTCCCAATGCTGACCGAGGCCCAAGCCTTTGCCAACAGGCCAGGCCAGAACAGGTCAACATTCACAGCAGCTGCATAAGTGAGGGCATGGATCTCAGCCTCCGTCACCGCCACCTCATCGGCGTGCAGGATAAGGACGGAGTTGAGTCAGAAGTGGTCCCATTCATTTACTCTTTTACCTCCCTTGCCTTCGGGGTCAAGTTCACAAAAAACTCTCTTACACCAAGGCCCATAAGTTTGGTGCCTATGTTTTTGTCCCTGTATTTCAATGTTTGAGGCCCCACATTTAAGCCTCTCACTCGTCGTGTGCTGGTGTTGGCACGTGGTGTCAGACAGCCATCCGGCCTCGTCCGCTGGCCGGTGGCTGTCCAGTGTTCCCACACCACCTACTGAAGAGGCTTTCCTTTCTCTGCTGCACGTTTCCAGCTTCTTTGTTGAAATATAGTCGCCTCTATATGTGTGGGTTTATTTCTGGGCTCTCACTGCTGTTGTCTGTTTTCCTGTTGTTTTGATCACTGTAGCTTAGCAGAATGGCTTGAAGTCAAGGTTTGTTCTTTTTTCTCAGGGTTTCACTGGCTATTCAGGGTCGTCTGTGGTTCCACACAGACCGGAAGGTTTTTGGTTCTGTCTCTGTGGAAAAGGCCATGGGGATTTTGACGAGCGATGCATCTGCACACGGCTGTAAGTAACATGGCCACTCCACCTGTGAACACAGTGTCTTCCTCCTCCTGTGTGCCTGCCCAGTTTCTCCCAACAGTACCGGTGGTCCGTGTGCGGGTCCTCTACCCACCTCAGCAAGTGCATTCCCTGGTCCTTGACGATGGTTGTTGCCATGGCAAACGGGACTGTTTTCTTCACTTCTTCTTCTAAGACTTGGTCGCTGGCAGACAGACGTGACAGATCTGTGTGCTGACTCTGAACCCTGCAGTTTCCGGCATCTGTGTGCTGTTTCTGAACGTCCATCAGTGCAGTCCTCAGAGTATCCTCCGTATGGAATCATGTCACCCACAAACAGTGGTGGTTCTACCTCTCCCTTCCCAATTCAGACGCCTTTTCTCTCTTTCCCTTGCCGGAGCACTCTGGCTGGGACCCCGGCGCCATGCTGAACAACAGCAGCAAGAGTGGCCCCCTGGTGTTGCTCCTGATACCAGAGGAGAGGCTTTCAGGGTCCCCACTGACTGTGGTGTCAGCTGAGAGTCTGGCAAAGACAGCCCTCACTTTGTTCGGGCACTCTCCTTCCGACCCACTTGACTGACTGTTTTTATCACGAGTGGGTGGTACATCTTACCCAGTGCTTTTTCTTGTCTATCGTCACGATCACAGATTTTTAGCTCTATTTCATTAGTGTGCTGCATGGGACGAGCCCCACCCGACCACGAAGTGCGACAACGTGTTAGTTCCCCTCGGCTGGCACATCCCGTTCAGTGCTGCAACTGCTCCCCTCTGCTCTCTCCTGGCTGGTGAGGGCTCTCCTGCAAACCTGATGGTATTCTGACCGGGCTGCCTTTGGGGGTACAGTCTTTTTTTCCCTGGCTGCCTTGAGAGTTTTCTGCTTGCTATTAACTTTTGAGAGTTTTAATGTAATGTGCCACAGAGGTCTCCTTGTGCTGAGGTATTAGGTGTTGTTGGCTTCTTGGATTCAGGTCTCCAGCTTCTTCTAATCATGAGGACATGGCAGCTAAACTCGTACAGAGGAATGGTGCACAAAACACCTAACCAGCGTCCCCCGGAAGTATTAATTAAGGTCATGGGAGACAAGGAAAGACTGGAATTGCCACAGATCAGGGAACACTGAGGAGGGGGACACAAAAGTGCTACTGAACCGGGGACCGGACAAGAAAAAGGGCGTTAGCGGGAAGATGGTGAAATTCAAATAAAACTTGCAGTTTAGTTGCAGTACTGTCTCAAATTTAATGTCTGTGGTTGAAAGTGTACTGTAGTTATGAAAGATGTTAACATTAAGGGAGCACTATTTTTGTGCTTTTTTCATGTCTAAAATTATTTTAGAGTGAAAGGTTTTTTTGCAGTCACGAAAGAACTCCATTTCCAAGAGTGCGAAGGGGGCAGTACAGCAGCCACGAGGCAGAGGGCCTCTGCCAGCCGAGGGGAGTGCAAAACGCTGGGTGTGTGCCTTTCATGGAGCGTCTGCCTGAGAATCCAGCAAAAGAGACCTTTTCTTTAAAACAAAAACCTCCACATAATTTAACTCCCATGATTCCCTTCAAAACTTACATTTCATCAATTATTTTAAAACGCATTCTCTCCACCACTGAGGACCATGTCAAAAACATGCACCACCCTGAGTGACTCTGAGGAGTTTTGTGAGCAGGGCGGACACACGTGGGGGCCCTGCTGCCCCTCAGAGCTGTGGTCTGACTCGACCGGCACGTGTGAGCTGAGCCTCATCAGGATAAAGGGTAAGTAACCAATAAACTAAAATGTAACAACATGCTTCTTTGAATAAAGGAGAAATGGTCATAACCCGCAGGTCTTTTCTAAAACAATCATATATAACAAAATTATTTTGGTACCAAATGAAAGTAACCAAAATAATGAATTTTGTGAGGGAATCTCATAAAAGGAAAGGGAAAGAGTACAAAAATGACAGGAAAAAGCATATGCAGTGATTCAACAGGGAATACTTGGACACAGAATAGTGACCCTTTCAAGTTTATCATGCATTCTTATTTGAAAATTACCTGTTACAAGTCAAGAACAGATAATTTCAGCATACACCAGAACTTATTTTTTAAAAATTTTCTCACACACAAAATTGAATGCAGAAGATGTTAGTTGGTTTAAACTGTTAAATATAAATTCCAAAATGCATACAAATCAAAATTTCTCCAGGCAAAAGTAAAGCTAGCAAAACAGACTACAATTACCTTGATGTGACAATATAATTTTATATTGTAAGTAGATTAAAACTATACTCTGAAGCATCATCTTTGGTAAATGCATTAAAAAGCTTAGTACTGACTAGCCAGAAACACGGGCCGTGCAAAGGCTGAGCGCAGCTCACACAGTGAGCCTAAGGCATGGTGACGAGCGCAGACTTCTACACAGCCAGCAGGGAGCTTGCTTCTAGCGATCTCACTGAAAGTTTCTGTACCTGTTTGTTAAGCCCAGAGTCACACGGCTTTAAAAAAGGAATAAAACAGAATGAAGGACACGCACTTCAAGTAAAACATCAAATACAAATACATGTGATAAACATAAGCAGCATTCTGCCATGCCTTCCACTTCCCCGTGACTTTGACCCAACCACCTCCACAGCAGCACCAAGCGAGGGACACCCCCCAACACTCAGGTGTTCCGTCTCGTCAGCACGTGCGTGCACATTCTAATGCTTCACTCTCAGAATGCACACTCTACTAAAAGAATCAATCACTGCCATGCGTTTAACAAGAAAGGCTGGTAAATCAAATTTGTCATGAAAAGTCAATAATCTTACCACACACTAATTTAAAGTTAATTGTTAAAACATTCTGATTTGAAATTGCAATGATGTATTGCAGACCAAATTAATGAGATCTAAACACTTGGAATTCACACGGTCACTCCATAAAGTGAAATATTCTCTAGCTACACTACAGTTAACATTCAAAACACATACTTCAAATCTGGGGTTTGTTCCATGAGGCAGGAGGCATGCATATGCACTAAGAAAAGGCCCTTTACGAAGAAAGGTGACCGGAGCCTTGCAGCTCCAGACAGCTCAGCCACGCCGGTGACTACCACCTGCCTCCACAGTTAACATCACGGTCCAGCGGGGGGAGAGTTTTAGGAACTCTCATTCACAGCAGACACGGTGCCGGGAATGATCTTCCCTACCTACCAGGCTGCCAGGAAACACTCTCACAACAGTTCACATGACCCAGAGGTGAGCAACAGCACTGACTGGGCCACTTTGCCGCGCTGCTGCAGCAGGAGGAAGGGTGGCGCTCCGCGGCTGCCAGCCGTGGGACGCCCTCCCCTCCATGCTCCCATCCCCTCCCCGTCCTGCCGGGGACCCTGTCTCCTCATTCACCCGTCAGCCTATGGCAGGGAGGCACTTTAGAGAGATCCCGTGCGTAAGCGTGGGGACGAGAAAAAGTACGGAAAGAGGAGTGCTGAGGAAGGTACAGTTCACTATGAAAGACCCAGCACACAAAAGGAAGGTACTGCTGACCTGGCTGGAGAGTGTGCCTCACTCTTCAGATACTGAAGAAATAATAATTAGGTCCAAGTTGACAGATGAGGCCTAATGTCACATTTTAAGGGCAATCTTTTAAAAAATTTTGTTATTTTTTTAAACTTTTAACTATGCTCTCGGATTTCAACACTATCATTACTACAATATCATACTGCTGTGAAAATACCTCCATCGATTCATTTGTGGTTCACTCGTTGTTTAGGAACAAGGTTCCTTCGGACTGAAGTCTGGCACGAGGACTGTCTACTGTGTCATTACAGAAGAGACGAGCTCTTCCCCAGACTGAGACAGAATACAAACACACTTCTAGACTGTCCAGGGAGGGCAAGAGCCTCCTGGGAGGTGCTGCTGGGAGCTGGCAGGGAGGCCCACCCCGAGCCCCCGCCTGAGCGACACTGGCCCGCGCCTTACCCGCGGCGTCTTTAACCTTCTCGTCCAAGTCCGCTCCTGGACAATGAGAGACAGCTTAATAGCGACACGTGTTCACTGAAGACAGGTGGCAAGTTCTAAACCAGTGGTGGAAATGAGAACCATCTACAGCTGAGCCCCACCTTTTTTCACTTTTTACTCGGTCACTCCACTGACTTTGTAATCATTTAATGAAAACCAAGACCTTCATTTTTAGTGACTTTATTAATTAATTCACTAATTTTCATAAATCTCTAAAAGTAAAAGTAGTGGCCCAATAGAAATTGGGGTATGGTTTTAACCCTGCCTTTACAATTCTGAAGTTCTTCACTGTTAAACTTTGTGCTACTTATTTTCGTGCCTTTTCAATAAGGCATAAAAGTGACCTAAACAATAACACTGTCTGAGGCACCGAGTCGCCCTGTGGCTGAGAAGGCCGAGGTGGGCCGCATGCGTGCTGCTCCCAGGCGGCCTTCCCATGCACACCCCCTGCCCTCAGGCAGGGCTTCATCAGCTCCGTCCACGGCTGCCCCCCCAGAGCCTGCCAGACACGCAGGGCGCTGGCTGGACTGGGAACCGCCACACAGGCACCAGCAGTGTGTAACGTTCAGTGAGCAAGTTGGTAAAAGGCTAAGGAAAGGTTCTGTCATTCCTTCTGTTGGAAGAACACATCAGTGAAAGCCGGATGCCATGGTCAGCAGCCGCCCAAAGCAAACGCAAACCATCGCACCTGTGAGGGCAGCTCTTGGAAGTCGGGAACAGAGTGCCCCTGCAGAGGCCGTGCTGGAGATGGGCTCGCATGACGGGGCCTTCCCATCACGGCCCCGAATGGGCTGAACGCCGCGACCTCCCAGCTGGACTGGACTGGACGAAGCACTGGTGAAACCCAGGAGAGTCTCACAGCAGGGAAGTATTGGGGGCGCACAGAGCCAAGAGTCCTGCTGACTCCTACGGAAACAAACCAGCTGACCCCTTCTCGGCCAGAGGAGCACGAGCAGATGAAAGGCTGAGTTCGCCTGAACTGACCGGAGTAACTGTACCAAGACAGCGGCTTTTAAGCACGAAGTAGTTTTAGTTTCTGACCTTTAAAGCTCCATGCAAGAATCTGGCCTTGGGGGCAGTGGTCATAAAATTGTTCAGTGCTTAAAGCGAGCAGCAGCTGAGTACTCCTTCCCGGGGCCTAGGGGGCAGGGCTGCTTTTCCCGGCACAGGAAGCCAAGCACCCGAGAGGTCAGCGGTCTGCCCCAGCGAGCTGGTCAGCTGGGTCTGTGTAACTCGAAAGACCAAACTCAGCACTAAGTCATACCCAGTGCCAACAGGACAGCTCGGCCTAGGCACGGGTGGAGAGCAGCAGAGAGTGGCCCTCGGCTTCCCCACGCGGCTCAGGCAGCCTCACGGACTGGGCCTCCACCCAGGGGACCAGGGTCCTCAGAGGTTCTCGAGAAGAAAGGCGTGTAGAAGGCAGGGGCCAGAGCTCTCTTTTTACTGGTTTTATAAACTAGAGTTCTGGTTAAGATTTCATTTCTAAAAAAGGCTTCTCTGCTTTAAAAGTGGGAAAAAACTGTTCCTTTCCAGCTCTAATGTTTTGGGGAACACACCTTGGGTCCAGTGTAATTTTTTTCTGGTTCTACGAGATCTGGCACGTATTTTCTCTATAGAGAAAACACAGGCTAGCATAGAGGCTTATATTTTATGTCTTCACCTTCCTCATCAAACAGCTGGACAGTTTTGCGATTTATCTGGTAAGTCCTGGCTGGCCTTCACAAGACACGACCATTACAGTGGTCCTTAGTGAGAGAAAACCCAATGATTCTCACGAGGACCCACTTTAGAAAGGCGTGTCCGAAACGCCTCATGACAGAAAAGATGGGGCCACCCACACCGAAAAGTCTATAGTTGGTTAACGCTTTACAGTCTGGCTTTTTTGCTGTGTTTTTGTATTTTTTTAAACTCATTATTTTGTGTCTATGATGACAATTTGTCAAAACATGTTTGTGCAGCTCCTGACTTACCCACAAGAAGCTCTTGTCAAGTGACCCATTTAAGGGACCGTGAATGAGCAGAGAGGGGCTCAGCCCGCAGCCCTGTCACCCCAAAAACGGAGGCAGCTCTCTGCGACAGGCCTGGGACGCTCTATGGACAGGAAGGCGACATGAACGACACCTGTGTTGGCTCAGAGCCATGAAGACCCCGGACAGTTGCTTCTTCACATTTCCACCACTGCTTTGACTTTGGCTTTGAACTAAGTGCTACTTTCACTAGTCTTCTACCAAACAAATGTTACAGGCTGCTGGCATTGTTAATTTCTCAAAAGCAAAAAAAGCTCCGTAAATATCTATTATTCACTAAGCAGATCACAAAATTATCTTTTAATATTAAAAGAAAGCAAATAGCATGGTTATTCCACTAAACAAAGGCACTAATGTATTTAGAACATCTTCGCTCTTTGTTACTGGGCTTCTAACCACATCTCCAGGACCACATTCCTCCTCCTTCCCCCGGAACTCATTTCAACCTGGCCCAGTGCTCCCTCGCTGGGCCCTGGAGCGCCCACGCAGGCACCTGTTAACTCTGCATGTTTATTCGCACTCCTAAGCACAGGAATAACGACCGTTTCAGCATGTCTGTGACACTAGGCCATCACACTCTTCACAGTGTCTGATGTCCATCAGAAGTGTGCTGTGGAGTGTCAGCTCAGAGAACTGCATCGCACATGTGCATCTATGTATCGAAAACTGTCAAACTGAAGTCACTCTTGCACAGAGTGGCAATGATCCACAGATTACAGACCCCTCCGACACCCACACAGAATTACTGTGTTTTATCGTGCCTATCATTCTCGGATAACTGAATTGACTCGAGTGCCTCAGCTAAAACATTAATGATTTACAAAGAATCATCAGCTCTTCAATGAAAGCACCAAAATGATCCTCTTTCTCTTTCTCACTAACATTAACTCAAAATTACAGTTAAAAAAACTATTGTCTATCCAAATGCATGTTTTAAGTTAAAGCATTATGGATAAACTCAGGATGCATATTTTATCACATTAATTCCAACGGCCATGCCACAGGTCAGCACAGCTCTGGATTAAACTGGTTGTGTTTGCATGGGCATAACATTCTGTACACAAATTAGCAGAAGTTAAAATACAAACTGTGTTCTTAAACGCCACACTGAGTAAATGAAGATTTTAAGGCTCACCACATTAAATGCATTTCTTATTAAGCATAAAGTCTTGAATAATAAAAACACAATATGACTTCCTATACAAGTTTTTTTTATCTACTTTAAGGTGTTTTGGGAAAATGGTTGGTTAAATAATTCCCTTTACACGCTGAACTAGCTCTGTGTTTACCTGGAAATTTTATTTCAATAAATGCGTAAACTTGTGAGCAGTAGCACTGTACTCACACCAAGGCTTCAGAAACCAAGGACACTGGATGCAGACGAGTCACCCAGCAGCCACTTCTGGTCAGCACCATACAGTGCAAAGAAGGAATAGCCTGAGGGGCAATCTGGAGTATTTTCAAAAAAATTCTCCGTGAGGGGTACTAAATGCAGGCTAAAGAAAAACAGGCCAAGGTGGAAACAGGGCTTGCCACCATGGAGCAACCACTGCCAACTGGTCATGCCCCCGAGGGCTGCAGAAAGAGCCCCCCTGACTGGACAGTGAGAAGCCCCAGCCTGCGTCCCTGAGAATGGGGAGGGCGGGAGGAGAGAGCAGGAGGAGAGAGCAGGAGGAGACAAAGGGCGGGCGTTAGCCTCTTGGTTAACCCAGGAGCAGGAGGATTAGTAGCCAGCAGCTCTGCCCAGCGGCCACCACACCCCAGACGCAGTTAGTGACCTTGGCTAGTGCAGACAGGCAGGCACTCCCCTCAGGCTGCGCATTACCCTCGAGGAGGCTGTGGGCGAGGGCAGCCCCTCCGCAGCGTCCTCCTGGATAACCTCCTACCAACACAGAACAAGAGTGTGGGTGACAGGCGAGGGGTGAGCCACACCGAGGGAGGGGTGAACGTGATGGCAAAAAAATAACACAAAACATGGAAACCTGGAAGGGGTTAGATTTCTCCGTCCGTGACAACATTGAAAAATTTACACAGGAGGTTAGGTCCTGTATCTTCTGCCTCCTAATTTATAAAAATATATTAACAGGGACTTTCTCTTTTTATTAAACTAATTACCAATAGGAACACTCAGTATGTTAGGCACAAATGTATTTTGTTTTAGATTAGATTCAATAGTACACTTGAATAATTTTCTTATCCTATTTAATTTCTAACATTAGCTTAAAATGCTCTTTCAATATATCATCCAATTTTTACACGACAGAGCTAACACATACACAGACACCACATGTGTGTGTCCTTTAAGAAGACATTAGAAGGAGTGGGAGCGGAGGGTCAGAGCTGGCAGCCCGGGGGCAAACACAGCGTCATGAACTGGAATCGCTGGCTGCACATACGCGACCTCTGCCCACTGGAGCTGCCAGTCATTTCCCTCCACGGACATTAAACAAATACAAAAGCAAACACATTTTATGGTTAGTACTAGCTTATGTTTCTTAAAACAATTTATAAAACAGGAAAGAACCAAACTCCAATGTTCTGGCTGCTTCTTACTGGATTAACACTTTAGTTACCCTTTTGCATACTTACTAGGCCACTGCTCTGCTCTCTGGGCAGACACGATTTTACAGACGGACGTGAGATGAGGTGGTGGGGGCCGCCAGGGCAGTACCTTGGCGAGTAAAGGTGTGGGGCAAAGAACGGCTATGGAGAAAACATGCAACAAAAGAACGGGATGAACAATCACAGAAATCAAAGTGTGATGAGTGCTAGCAAATGAAACTGACTGACAAAACACAGCTCCAGAGTTCCAATGCAAGTGACAAAACAAAAGAAAATGCCTTACTCACATTCTGTGAGCCATCAGACCCAAACCTGACATCTTATTTAAATTTTTGCATTGTTAATATACTAAAAGGTTTTTTTAAAACAACAAAAGTGTTAAACCTTAGAAGCTGACACAAGAGTTTCTCTCGTGGGCTTGTTTTTCTGTGTCAGGTTCTAAGTGGTTTACAAACGCTAACTCACAGTCTCTGTTTTAAAAAGCAGAATGGAATCTGAATAGAAAACTATTCTTTACAAAAACAGCCTTCAGATTTTTAAAAAGTCCTGATGACATGAAAACACCCAGCACAGACTGCAGGGACGCCTGTTGCCTTGAGCTGCTGGAGCGGACTCTGGCCCTACATGAGTGGGCGTGTTTTACACGAGGAATCCGCGGTTCAGGTGAGACTGTAACTACAGCCAGTATTTGCAGCAAGCTCCTTGGTAACAGGCACTGTCAGATTACACAGGCTAAAAACAAAGATTAAAATTCCCTAAGTTTCTTTACACTGAAGTACCACCTTTATTGCTCCTGCTATTTTAAGATTATTCTGCTTCTACTTTCAGACTAAAAACCTCAGATAACTAGAGCAAAAAAATAACTACCCCTAAAAACATGAGGAAAAAGTTAAATGTTTTAACAAGAGTAAGTTATTACAGTCGCACATGACTGTGACTCGTGTAAAACAGGTGAACACAAGGTCTCGGCATGGGCAACTCCCGGTCTCAGAAGTCTGACTGTCCCCTGGAGACCGGCGCAGGCCCTCGAGGGGAAGTTGCAGCAGGCCTCAGGGCTGGTACACAAAGCCTACGTTTCACACTGCCTCCCATGCAGGTACAGTTCCTAGGGACGGGATATATTATGAAATGCTACTGTCCCGCCTTTCCCTCCTTGTCAGAGCAAAGAATGGAGTGACACTCAGAGGGCCTCTTGGAACAGTGTAGTTAGTTACTTATGTGGCCAACACTTTTCAAATTGAAAATTCAATTTAAATTCTGGGATTCCTTCTTTGCCAGTTTGTTCTAAACTTCTCTTTCTTCCTAGCTCATATGAACTTTATATAGGCAGGCACTGGGTTTCTAGAATACTGGTCCCTATGTTTTCTCAAATCAGACTAAATAGGGAGACAAAAAAAAGAGGGAAAAAAAAAAGCTGCAATGGACCAAAGAGCCAGTCCCAGAACGTCTGACGCAAGGGCTCGCGCTCTGCCCTCCTGGGAGAAGTGTGGGGGGCCAACGGCCAGCGCAGCGAGGGTGGCCTGGGCCTGCTGCACTGACAGGGACCCAGCACCCCGGGGCGCACTGCGCTTCTGTCTTCCCAGACAGAAAGCCGCCAGCTCACACTGAGTAAACACTCCCATGTGGCTGAAGATGGCTTGAAGTAAGACTCTGGAAATGGGCTGTATTGCTATTATTTGGCAATAACATCTGAGTCCTACAAGCATATTTTCCATTATTATCTCACATTTAAAAACTGTAATATATATATTAAATACAGGTTTACTGAACTACTGCAGAAATTTATGTTTATCATTATTTTCAATGCCAATATAAATTATTATACAAAATATAGCAAATCGAACTTTTGTTTATCAACAAATGGACACACAGGTCCCTCTGAAGCGTAGGTCAGTGTCTACTGACCCTGCAGAGTTCACTTGCTTATCACGACAGTGAAGAAAAGCAAAAAGCATGCTAGTATTCAGATTCTACTGGTATCTAGAACCCACTGAAGTTCTTTTAATTTTTAAAACATCATGCATGGGGGGGACCCAAAAAACCCTGGAATTTATTGATAAAAACTTGTGTATTTATTCTTACATGTTTGTAAACTTCAGTCACCTTCAGTATTCTCCATCTGATGCAATACACCTAGCGAGACCTTTCCCCCACTGCTTAGAACAGTTTCTGAACTTGTCGATTTTAATGCGTTTAATGCTTCTGCCATTTTTTGTTTCACCTGTTTTAACAGCAACAAAATGTTTCCCTTTGGGGACTTTTTTCACCCGGGAAAACAAAAAAAGTTGCTCAAGGTGAGACTGGATGACCAGGGAAGGTGGGAGACGGGGTTCATGATGATTTTGGTCAAAAACTGCCAAACACTCAGCTCGGTGTGGGCAGGTGCGCTCATAAATCAACATCGTGAACCAGGCAAATACACTGAAAGAGACTTCAAAAAAAATGCACTGAAGCCAAACGCAGCCTCTCACAACGCCAGCTGCTTCACCAACACAGATGGGCTCCTAGAACACCCACCTAGCGGGGGAAGCCTGTACTACACGGGCTTCAACCTTCAGAAGGTAATTCCGGTTTTTTTGTGTTCCCCCTCCACACATTAAATTCAAACTTAAATGTTTCCTTATTTTAAAGCTAAAGGACAGTCTCAAAATGACAATAAGCCCAATAAGCAGAAGCAGCGCTACGGAAGCCCCGACCACCTTACCCTGTTGTAGAATGGGTGCTGGGGCCCCGTCATGCCGCTGTAGTAGCTGCTGTGAGGCTGTGGCGACAGCACCCCACCCGCAAACGGCCCGTTGAAAGATGTGGAAGAAGAGCAGACGGATGGAGCCTGACTGTAGCCCGATGGGGGTCTAGGGGGGGCTTCGTGCAAAGGCAGCGGGGGGTAGGCAAGCCCTCCAATGTTCATCTGGTCTCTCGCAGCACGGACATCTGAAAGACAAGAGGATCCCCCGGCAGGCAGGAGAAAGGGGGACATTGGTATTTAGTCCCGGCACCACCGTCTCCTTCAATCGCCAGACAGAAGCAGGAGGACCCTCTTGCCAGGGCCCCTGCCACCTTAAAGAGGCAGACAGCGCTCTGGCCGACTCGGAGCCCAGCCAGGGAAGCCCAGCTCCACTGCAGGTGAGCTGCGTGCACCGATATCTGGACTCTCCCCTTCGGTATCAGAACTGCACAGTGTTCCATGACCCTTAAGGTATTTGTCTGAGCTGCTCCAACGAGTCTTACGATTCCCAGCGCATCAGCATCTCCTGCTGACTCAGGCTCGGCTAGTGCTAGCCAGCACAGTGCTTGCTGAGACCGGGAGCTGGCAGGTCTGTGACTCGTCCGCCTCCGGGCAGCAGTGGCCTTTGAGCAGGGGTCTGGACACATAACACAGGGTCCAGGCGGCGGCTCCCTGACCCGGGGCCACTCCAGGTGGGTCGCCCTTGCAGATCCGGCCGAGGACTGTGTGTTTCAGCACAGGGTGCGCACAGAACACACAGTGGAGCCTCCAGAACCACTTACACTACTCCTGAAGCACCACGTCATAGCCCTCAAGGTCCAGTCTTCAAAGTTAAGATAAAATTTAAAAAGTGATAGAAAGATTTCCTTACCTCTCTGGGTAAAGATTCCTATTAGGAACAGAAAATTGGTGACAGAAAAATTATAATAGACTGGTATCTTAAGGTTAAAAGGACTCTGACCCCAAAGTACGGAATCAGGTGTGTGGATTGGGAAACACTAACATGAGTTTAACAGATAACATTTTCTTAGCATCCCCAGAAGGGTTTCAGACCCTCATCATTCACCCTCCGGCACAGGGCGTGGTTCTGTACTTCCTGGGTTTCCACAGTGCAGGAGAACTTACACAGCTGAATTACAAACAGGAGCATTGTTGAGAACTTCAGAGAAGGGAAGTTAAACCCACCTGCGATAATTTCCCGTAGCTTGGGGTCGAGGTTTACGGTGCACGGCAAAAAGGTTTTTACATCTCGAGCCACAAGAACTGGGGTTCTTGAGGATAAAAACACTTCAAAATTTCTTATGTCTCCATCTATTTCAAGCAGGGGCTCGACATCTTTCGTTGTTGGAATATTCTTTGATATTCTTCAAACAAGAAACAAATGAAAAGGTCATTGATGTCATCATTACAAAGGCAAATTCTATACATAACAAAGTTTGTTATTTACAAAAATAAATATTACATACTTTGCTGTCCTTAAATTTTTTTTTCAAAGAATGAAAAACCAAAGTAAGTGGTACAGTTACAAAATTACTGAGGTAACAAGGGCAGGACTTGGGCCAGGGACGCAGGAAGGCAAGGGACATGCATGCTGGGCCCGCACACGCTAGTGATCCCCGCAGCGAAGGCTGAGTGGGCCGTCCTTCCCCACATGAGGCACGTGGGTCTCAGACGGCAGCACTGGCCGCCCTGGGTCATGAGGGCACCTGGACAGCTCTGCCCTCCGTGTCTGCAACAGCGTGCCACCAGTCTTGCCTTCGCAAAGACGAAACGAAGAATGACTTTGAAACAAATTACACGAACTAGAAACAAGTTGTTAGTCATAGGCTTTTCCTTCTTAAAAAAAAAGGTTAATTTTCTATTGCAAAAATGTGTGCTTACTACATATGCATAAGGCAGAGAAATACAGAAAAATAGAAGAAAAAATCCATAATTTTATCAGACATAATAATGCCTACTAACATGTGCCACTCAGAATTTAAATATCATAATCGTAGTCGGTACGCAGAATTTCTAGGCAGCGAGTTTCTGTATGTCGGCAACCCGGTGCCAGGCAGAGGCCCAACAGGGAAATGCGCTGCCTCAGACGTGGGCCACAGTGCGGCCAGTGCGTTGGGAGGGGGGTGTGCAGGCAGAAGAGGGCACAGGAAAGGTAAACCACAATGGGAAAAATTCCAATGAAAAGTTGAAGAAATACTTAATAAACACTTCCTTTTGTCAAACTATACAAAACTGCCGTTTTTACAATCCAAATGGTCAAATACTGACAATTCCGTACAGTTCAACCCACCGCACACAAGGCCACAGCCGACCCGGGGCAGCAGGCACAGGTGCAGCACAGAGACACGGGCAGAGAACTCGAAAGGCAGCTTGAGAGACGAGGTGCAGAGGCGAGAACTGGAAGCGACCCGAATGCCCGGGGTCAGGGGCGAGGGCCGATTGCGGGGGTCCGCACTGTGGACGCCCCAGGAAAGGGAGGGCGGTCGGTGCTGGTGCGCTGCCCCGAGAGAAAGGAAACGGCCCCGGGAGTGCACAGTGGCGGCCCTGTCACCCACCACCAGGCCGGGGAGCGCAGACAAGGGCCCCGTGCAGCCCGGGGCTGCGGGGAGAAAGCACCAGGAAGGGACTCCAGAGGAACGCAGGAGGCTCCCGCAGTGACGGACGTGCCCACTCTCCTGATGGTGGTGGTAGTTTGTGGTAAACACAAATGTTTCGAAACTGTGGAGTCGTACAACTTTATCTGTCAGTATGTGTCCCTTACATCTCAAACAGCTACTTAAAAATCACGGTACGTTTGGAGCTATCTTCAAAACACTCAACTCCCAATCAGTCCAGAATATTACCGGCTAGATTTTACTGAGTCCAGTTCCAGAGGGGCAGTCAGAGTTCTCAAGCCCTTCAGTGAGTGAAACGGGACCTCACTCGACCACGAGTCACAGCTCTACGACCTCTCTGCGATCTCACTCTAGCAGCAGTTAGAGCCCTATGGTCTCTTGGGGACTAGCACCGTTCTGCTAGGACCCCCTATTTGGCTACTAGCCAAATATTACAAGCTAAGAGGGAAAATCCAGAGAACAAAATTGGCAAATGAGAAAAGACTAGGGAACCAGTGAGAAACTAAGGACAGCAATGTTGCCTTAATAAATTTCAAAAGTCCCTTTTACAGACTCAGGCACACAAGCATGAAGTAGAAAAGCCCTCTGAAGCGGATTACTTCGTACTAAAACATCACTGAATCTGACCATTAAGTATATTTAAAGTGAGATGGGAGACCCGGAGAACGGTTGCTCAGGATCGTTCGCAGAAGTGGCCCAAAGTCAGAGCACAAACAGTTGAGGTTCCATCTGTTTCAGGAGTGCGGCATAAAACACTCAGGAGAGAAGCCAGAAGGACGCAGACAGAAACATGCCGACAAGTCGCACGAAACGAGGGAACCGTACTGCCACGCCAGCTCTGCAGACATGCCCGTGAGCAGTGCTCCCGACGTGGGGACAACGCCCTTGTTCGCCAGCCGCCAGCCCGCCGCTGCCCTCCAGACGGAGTCCCCATCCTGACCTTCGCCCTCAGCACGTCACACTCTTCTCCTGAAAGAGGTGCTGATGGAGATGATAAGCTTTTGGCAGCGGGCCACCAAAATCATAGGTGCCTCTATTTTTCCAAAGGTTAGTATTTAAAGAATTTAAGTAACTTCACTTTTCAATTAAGAGTGAGTTTACCTTCCCAGCACTATGAGTCGAGTGAATTAACATTGCCACCAGTTAAATGGCCCACAGAAAGCACTATAAAGCCTCAGGCAGGAGTGGGCTCCTAGTCAGCCTAAAAGCAATCCAGCAGTGCTTGTTAATGCCAACATCAGTGTAAATTAAAAGCATTTTGATTATAAATGATAATGGTTTATAAAAAGTCCATATTAATTCCTTGGTAGAAATTACATAAGCCATTCATATTACTTTCACTCAAAATGAGGTCTTAAATTACATGGCAAAAAATTCTGCTTAAAATAAAAATACAAACAAGTTCTAAGAGCATAATTTATGGAGATGGTTTTATTGCGCTTTATCTAAAAGCAGCTGCCTAAAATGTCATTATTTAATCATGAGGTTAAAAATTAAGATAAATTTTCCTTAAAATTTTAAGAACAGGAAAAACCGGTCACTGCCCCAGAATTTTACCACCATGAAACAAACCTGACTTCTGGTGGACCTTCCAATCCTTCCCCGCAGTGAATGCCCATGTACTAACGACACGCTGGGCGCACACAGTGCTTCCGAGGGTCTGGGAGACAGGGTGGGCGGAGACAGCGGCCCTGCGCTGCTGCCGAGGGCCAGACACCAAGACAAAATGGCAGCCTTGCGAGCCGCCCACTGCCCCTGTGGGAGGACAACTAGAAACTCTGGACAGGAGCTGACTGCTTTCCCCTTCCGTCTCAACCGAGTTAATGCCTGCTCACCCGACCGATTTAAATGCCTAGTTAATGCGCTCCACCCCCTTCGGGGCACCCCCGCCTGCCCCCCCAGGAGCCCAGGTGGCTCCCCTCTACCAGGAGCCCTCCCAGCACGAGCAGCACGAGGCAGTCACCCGCGGCGCCGTCTCACTCCGGTCTGCCCCAGGCGGGAGATCCCACAAACTCCATCAGCGTCGGGAGCAGCACTGTTTTGCTCGCCGTGGATCTCCAGGCCCGGTGCAGCCCCTGCCTCCTGCATTTTCCACAGTGAATACTTGCAGCGTAAGAAAACTGCACAAGAAAACACACTGTTCCCAATGAACTTATCCTTTTAAAATAAGCTTCACTTCTGCCCTGGCTGGTGGGCTCAGTGGCTGAGGGCCGCCTGCAAGGCGAAGGGCTGCAGGTTCAATTCCCAGTTGTGGGCTGGGTCCCCGGTGCAGGGCGCGCAAGAGGCACCCGCACATGGACACTTCTCTCCCTCTTTCTCCCCACTTTCCCCTCTCTCTAAAAATAAACAAAATCTTAAAGAATAATAATAATTTTCACTTCAATTATACTTTCTAATACAGAGAAGAAAACCTTGGAAAAGCGCAGGATGATCCATTTTGAGTCGGTTTTTGTGACACGGGGTCCACCTTCACTCTGTTTGCCTGCGGCTCTCTAGCGGCCCGGCGCTGCACCATCTGCGGGGAAGAGACCGATCCGCCCCCCGCTGAGTGGAGGTGGTGCCCCTGCCAAAGCTCACCCAGCTGCAGGCATGCAGGCTTATTCTGGACCCCCCCCAGGCCAGGGCCACCCGCCGGCACCTTCTGCCAGCGCCACGCTGCTTAGACTGCTGTTGCCCTGCAATAAGTTCTGAAGTCGAGAGTCCCCCCACTTAGTCTCCTTTGTGATTGTTTCCGCTATTTGAGTTCCCTTGTAATTCACATGAATTTGAAGGTCCGGTTTCTGCCCCGAGAGGCTGCTGGAACTTTGGGAGGGGTCAAACTGCATCAGCAGGTCACTTTGGGTAACACTAACAGCTTAACATTCTGTCTTCCATCCATGACCCCAAGAAATCTTCCCACTCCCTCAGACCTTCCGCTGACCAGTGTCTGCGGTCAGCAGTGCGCGCACATTTACCTCGCAGACGGCTGTGCCGAGTGCAGAGTGGCCCTCACGGGGCTGAGAGCAGGCAGGACAGGAGCAACAGGCCCCGCCTGGGTGGCCGGAGCCACTCTCAAGGGCCCAGTGTCCACCCCACAGCTGCTCTCAGAGCGGACGGCAGCGGCTGCATTTTCCGGGCATCCTACTCAGGGATGACACTCGGGCACAGCACAGCACATGTGCGCACCGAGAACATAACCACACCGACCCTTCAGGCTTACCTGCTTCTGATTTCCAGTGTTCGACAGAGGTATTTAAAGATAGTCTAATTAGAGTTCAATAACACAAACTGCAAAAGTACTTATCTAGCCCTGGCTGGCATGGCTCAGTGGATTGAGCATGGGCTGCAAACCAAAGGGTCACCGGTTTGATTCCCGGTCAGGTCACATGCCTGGGTTGTGGGCCAGGTCCCCAGTGGGAGGCAACCACACATTGATCTTTCTCTTTCTCCCTCCCTTCCCCCCTCTGAAAAATAAATAAATAAAATCTTAAAAAAAAAAAAAAAGTACTTGTCTAAGTTGCCACGGAAATTACTGACAGACCTAACTTGCTACAAAATACTCATGAGAATATAAAGTACTACACAGGGAATCCAGTCAATACAATAATAATTACGACTGCCGCCAGGTGGGTACTAGACTTATTTGTAAATTACAGAAGTGTCTAACCACTATGCTGTACAGACACCTGAGACTAATATAAAACAATACTGAATGTCAACTGTAATTGAAAAATAAAAAATATACACGTAATGAAACAGAATGTTACTTACTATATGTTAAGACACTGAAGAAGACCAACATACAGTAAAGCTGTGTTACCAGGTCACCTGGTTTTTGTATCAGATTTTTACAGACTTAGAAATAAAGTTTCTCTTCCACTTTCATGTGCAAATGTAAATTCCTTTACTGTTTTTCTTTTAATCCAGGCCAACACTTTTCTGTCCACAAAATGATGCAAGCACGCACACCGCCCCGAGTGCAGACTGTACTTCGTGCCCGAGCACACACTGTAGAAACCCGTGAGAGGCTGCATGATAATTAGTGACCCAGGTGCCTGGACCAAATCAAGAGGCAGACCCAACACTTCGACTAGTTATAAGAAATGGGTGCATCTCTAAGATTATATGGGTGATGCACCTATGAAGCAAAGTCCCCAACTAATCTTTCCAGTTTCTGCATCAGGGTAACTGCAAACATCTTACCATGCAAAGCAAGTTTGAAAACTGGGAACATCTGCACTTAGTTAGGATTCAGGATTTTTTTGGTATTGTATCACCAAACCTGAGTAGAGGAACAAGGAGCTGTCCTAACCAGGGCAGCAGGCAAACCACACACACACACACACACGCGCTGCCACTCAGTCTGCTGCGCTGTGAGCAGCTCCTTTGTCTCACCGCAGGGATGCATCAGGAAGGGCTACAATGTGAACCAATCCATCAACATTCATCCTGCTCTAGGGAAAAGCCCACCCAGCCCATTGGCTAGCAGGCAAGGGCTCTCAGCAGAGCGACTAGATGACAAGCAGTTTTTCCCGCTGCAGTGACAGAGGAGACTCAGCAGAGAGGCTGGAGAGGCGAAACAACTCACAGCTGCCTCAATATGGAAACAGTATCTGTCATTAAACAAGGCAAGTCCACTGTCTTCTATCGAGAGCTTATACTATGGTGTGATGTTAAACACATCCCAGTGAACGTAAATGAAATCCAATTTCCGTAGCTGTTTGGGAAGCACTAACAACATAAGGTGCTACCAAGTGACCACAAATGCTCACGTTATTGCGGCCTTCAACAAATCTCTAAACGTTTCACGTGACTTGCACGAAGAGAGCAAGTGCTTCCAGAGAAACGCTGAGCGGCGGCACAGAGAGCGCTGGCACTGCACGCACACCCTGCCCAGGCACGCGCGTCTCCACGGACAGCGGCGCCTCTATCGCACACGCGCCTACAGAATGCCCGGTAAGTACGGAACCCCAGCACCACAGGGTTTAGGACTTAATATTTTTAAATGTGAATACAAATGTGTAAGATCAAGTTTAAAAACTCTTCTTTTTTCATATTCATCCTTTCCCCAAAAGTTAATTTAAAAGAATTTTAGGAGGAAAAGGTACTCTTAAACTTAATAAAAACTATGCCATAGGATTAGATAATTATTCATTCGCCTACAATCTTGATTCTCAGTGCTTATAAATGTCCTGTGAAGCCACTTTGTAAAAAAATAGAAATGGAAATTGAACTTGAGAGTTTAAAATATTCGGTAAGCTCGGTGTTTTCTTTGTTCTGCTATGAAACTGGAAGGGCAATCAATGCAGGGAGAAACCAGCTCACAGTGCCAGTGCCGTTCCCAGGGAAATGCTGCCACCTCGTGGACTTCTGGGGTACTGCTGCCATGGCTGCCAGCGGCAGGGCTCCCCCCAGCGCCTCACCTGGGTGTGTCCACATGTTTGGGTTGTACGTTACTTTTGCTTATTCTCATGTTGTGAAAAATCTAAAAATATTTTGACTTGAAATTATGAGATCACAAACCCCTGTTGAAAAAATAAATTCAGGGAAAAAACCAATCTCTACTTGATCTTTAAAGGCATATTTAAATTTTTGATAAGTTTGAATCCTTCAATAGTCAAATTTATTTTTAAAATGTAAACATGCATAATACTCTTAGTGTAGTATAAAGTAAACTAAATTTCAAGGGCAGTTATTTTTTTACATATTACAAAATATATATATTAAACTGACTTTGCTATTTCTGTTTTCAAACAGCTTTAGTGAATACACCTGAGTTTTTCATACTGAAGTTACAAACACAGAACTTTGGAACATTTAAAATTCTTTCTCTGTCCTACATTAGCATAAAATGCTAAAAGTGGCATCATGACAAGTTTAAATGAAAATGTATTTAAAAACCCACTTTACCCTACTAAAAGCTACTGAACGTTACCTGGGAGAGAACTGCAGCCACTCAGCACCCATGAGAACAGCACAAAGTCTCAGACAGACGCGCCAGCTGTGCGTGCTCAATATGACCGCGGGGTCTTGGCTTTTCCACACAAAACCGGCCGCAGTGACGGAAACGACAAATCTGAACACGGCACTCATCTGGGGTTTTACATGTGTTGGTAAGAGGTTTTGTATTTTATAGAAAAGATAAATTCAATGCTCTGGAAAAATTTCCATCTGCTCTTACATTCCCACTGATACATAATAAATAATTCCAAAATTTCATTTGAAAATGAATAGAAACTATCTGGAAATAACAACAAAAGTAGTCCAAGCCTGCATTTCTAAAAGCTGCACAGTTACCGATGGCCCCCTGTGGAAGCCGCACCAGGCCCAGTGGGTGGTCTTCGTGAGGGCCTGCTCTGCGCCCCGCAGCGTTACCAACGAACCGAGGTCAAGGGGAATCCAAGGTCCGGCGTGTACTGAGAGCTCAGGTAATACCAGCCAGGACTCTTACTAGCATGTGCCCTGCCCACAGTAAACTTCATAAGTATCTGTTTAATGAACACAGTCACAATGTGTGACAGAGCAAAAATGCAGCCCAGCCGAGTCACAACACTGACAACGACTGGCACACCGACACTGAGGAGCAAGGGGCCGGCCTCCTGAAGGTGTGCTCACATGCAGCTCCTGCAAACTCAGCCGTTCGCACCAGCATGGGAGCTGTGGCGGCAGGAGAGCCGCGAGGGACTTCGGACAACGAGCCTGCACTGACGGTTACAGGGCAATGCCTGCGAAGACTGAGGCAGAACCTCCCGGGTGTTAGCTGAAACGAGTGACTCCACTCAACTCCTGGGCACCGGGGCAACCACAGAGACAGCTGGCCCGCCCTCGGAACCACAGGACAAGGGCCTGCGTGAGCAGCATCCTCTCCAACACGGAGCGTGGCTCTCGTCGCCCACTCCCTCCAACCCAGGCTCCTCTCAGTCCGCAGGCGAGCATCGCATTGCTCCCCTCTTCCAGAAATGACCACCGCTGACCGCTCTGTGCCAAGAATGTCTAGAAGGAAGCAATTTGGCAGGGTTTACGGAAGTTACAGTCCACGAAGCTAACAGCCTGGTTCAGGAAACAAATATTAAAGAAGCAGCACTGCAAGTACTTAGAACAGGGTAACTACGGTAGGTGTTTGAGGAATGCATCTAACACAACCTGGAGAACAGGGCATGCCTAGGTACACAAGCCTCCTGGCACAGCGGCAGGGAAGACAAGACCAGAGAATGGGGTGGGAGCCGGGGCAGGCCAGGCCCAGGCTGTCTGGAACCGCAGGTGGGCTGATTTCTACACACAGAACTCTGGCCAATCATCACTCCTTTTCCTCCCGCTGTGCAAAGACCGCCAACCAATCTTACACTACTCACAAGTCAAATCCACTATTTCCTTGGCAAGCCCAAGATGGAAAAAGGCAATTTAAAAAATGATCCAAAAAGTAGGCTTATAAAGGCATCAGTTTAGTAGAAAAGAAAGATAAAGTATCCTAAGAAACGAGAAGCTACTATGAAGGAGAGACACAGGGACACGGGTCCTGGATTCCTGCAGAGACACCGGCTTCCTCCGGGATGGATGCTGCAGCAGGGCTGCAGCCGCCTTCGCAGCTCTGTGTTCTCCCCCGAACCGGCCACAACGCTCCCTCCACTCAGGTCACCTAGCGGTGGGGCTGCATCAACTTCCCATACAGCTCTCACCGACCATTGTTTTCCCAGCCAGACCCGCCCCCAGGCCCTCCCCACACCAGGCCCTCCCCGCACAGGAGCTTCACAGCATGCTCCCCAGGTCAGCCAACAGGGCCCCTACCCCGGGCCAGGCTGCACGACAGGACCACGGGGCAGGCACCGAGAGCACACCAAGCATGGATGCAGTGTGTCCAAGACCCTGCAGTGGGTCTCCACTGTACCCGGGCCGAGCCAAAGTCTGGGAGAGGGTCCTCCGAAAGCTGTTCACGCCCCGCATCCCGACTCCCCTGACCTCACCTCCAACCCCTGCCCTCACTGAGTCCCCTCTAGCCATCCAGGACCTCTGTCCAAACTTCCCTCTGCTGACATCTGCTTCCAGAGGTACCTGCGTGGCTAGTTCTCCCACCTCCTTCCAGTTCTTGCTCCACACTTCCCTCCTCGGGACACTTCCCTCCTCGGGCAGGGCTGGCTGAGCCTCCAGGTCCAGTGGAGTCTGTGCTCCTCGCCTCCCTAACTCTGGCCCACTCTTCATTTCTCCACAGCATCTGTCACCTCCTGACATGCTGTGCAGTCACGTACCGTAGACATTACCCCATCACTCCATGCAGCATGATCTCCCAAGGGTAGGGACCTGCGTCTGTCTGTCCATGGCCACATCTGGCTCCTAAAACAGCGCCTGACCCGACAGGGGCTCGATACCTCTGTTCAGAATGAGGAAGTGCACGCCAGCCCCCACCCATGGCTTCCCTTGCACATCTGAGCACTGCTGCGAGCCTGGTGGCCACAGTGGCGCAGAGCAGTGGCCTGACACGAAACACAAAAACTCAGCAAACAGTGACACACGTCTAGTCTAACATGTTCCATTTCTTTCCTCCAAAAAACCAAAGCAGACATTATTTGTAGCTACATCAAAATAAACTAGAACATTCTGCCCTTCACCTTTATTTATCTTCAGGAACCTGGATTTTGCAATTACCTTCCAGGAAGACAACAGGTAAAAACACATGATGCGCTGCCAGGTGTGCACGTTTTAGCTGTCAACACCACATCCAAGTACAGGTGTCTCTGCGCACGGTGTGAAGGCTCAGCCTTCACTACAACCCTGGCAAATACACAATGCTGTTTATGTCTATCCAAGAAAAAGGCAATTTCTACTTCAGATATTTTTTTCCCACACACCTGCTTAGTTTCCCTCCTACCTGGAGAGTCAGCTCACGACTCGCAAAGATCAGGCCATCATCACAAAGAGAGAATGCTGCTGGTACAGTGCTGAGCTGCTGAGTAAAGCATTCACGTCACATACACAGCAGGGCAAGTGCGTTCGGGGAAGGGAGGTGAGACCAGTAACTGCACACGGGAGTCACGGAATAAATACTGACCGAGAACAGCATGAACACCTGCAGAGAAGTCACGTCGCGTCAGGAAGACAGAACTGCATTAAGACCCTAAACTATATGTACAAAAAACAAAACAGCATGCAGGAAACTGTGTGGGGTGTCTACAGTATCTCAGACCTGAATTAAGAGAAAAATCACCAGTACAAAGCATATACTTTGTGCCACAAAGGAGATGACCTCTCCACCCATGTAAACTAATGTGTGCCCCATTTCCCATGCTATGCAAATCTGTAATTTAAGTCCACACGCAAAGAAACTAACTCGTGCACAATCTGGGCCATATTGCAGGGCCTGGGGGCGGGTCAACAACCCCCCAGAACATGAAGAAGACAGAAAGGTGGTCGGTGAGAGCCGGGAGAGACGGAGACAACCTAGGAGTGGTCAGATTAAGCTCATGAAAACTCGGGCTGAATGTGAGGAAGAAACATCATGAGATGACGTTTTATTATAAAAATGTCTTCCATGCAGAAATACTACTACTTGAATAATTTAAAGATACTGAATTTAATACAAATGTTATGAACTAGATGCCTGTGCTGTCTATTCAACAAATAGCTATTTCAGTGAAATGAAAGATGGCTACCATTCTCAGGCTCTCTCAAAACTTACTCAATTGTTTTTAAAATCAAAATCTATCACCCTGGCAGGCATGGCTCAGTGGATTGAGCATGGGCCTGCGAACCAAAGGGTTGTCAGTTCAATTCCCAGTCAGAGTACATGCCTGGGTTGTGGGCTAGGTTCCCAGTAGGGGGCGTGTGAGAGGCAGCCACACACTGATGCTTCTCTCCCTCTCCTTCTCCCTCCCCTCTCTAAAAATAAATAAATAAAATCTTTAAAAATAAAATGAAATAAAAATCTAGTAACAAAATAAAGGTTGGTGTTATCCTTATCCCAAAACTACTCTGACTGTACTATCCCGAGTAAGACTTCTTGAGCAGTGCCAAAGCAAAAATGCTGAACGCCATCTTCAAGAAATCTCTTAAAATCGATCTTTTCAAAACCTCTATCATTGTTTAAAGTGCTTCATGAAAAATACTAGAAATAGTTTTATAGCTAAAATATTTCTGTGGTTGTCTAAAACACTATAATAAAAAGACAGAAAATCTTTATCTACAATTTTTATTTTACTCCCTTTCTTCTTACTAAATGTATGTTAACCAAAAAAAAACACCCTCAAATGGTATAGACAAAAGCTTTTAGCTCAACACATAATTGCAAGAAAAATTACAATAATTGTACCAATTAAAATAATCTTGAATGAACAGTACATCATCTTAATGTTCCAATGGTTTATAGAGGGATCTACTAAATTAGCTGAAATTGCTTTCCAGTGTTAGTATCAAATATCATTTGTTAAAAGTTGAACAATCTAGAAAATAATTTAACAAAGTGATTTCACCAAACACCAAGAGCCCACATTTTCTTCCCAGCCGAACAGAGCAGGCAGATGTGCCACAAACTGCCACAAAAACAAATGAGGCTTTTACAGATTAAAAAATTTACTACCAATGTTAAAAATATTATTTTCTGACTGTTTTTACCAAATCAGGTTTCTTTAATAAAATAAATGGATATCAATTACATACTGCTGCTCTCGTCCGCTACAAACAACTTTTCATTAGTCAAGTGACAGACAACGGCACTGAAGAACTCAGCCGCAGCCCACAGAAGCAGTCACTGAGGTTATTTTAACGCATTCCAGTATGGGGTCTTTCAATATGTTGATCAAATTGTCTTCACAATGTTTTTCATTTAAGTCATCTTAGATTTAGTTATTTTAAGTCAATTTCTTCATGAATGCTCAAAGGTTCTTCCTACATTGTCTTTCTCTCTTCCTTCGAGTATCCACAGCACATTCTCTGCGAGCATTTGCAGGCATGTAAGACACACTCATTTATTAAAAACAAAACCAAAAACACCTCACAACCACCCTGAGTACAGCCCACTCGGAGACAGCAGGCCCACCAAGGGCTGAAGTCTACAATGGTGGGCTAATTAAATAGCAAAACAAAGTCATCGTCTCGTGCACATACCTCCAATATACAATAATCTATGTTTACTTGAATGAAATACTTCCCCTACAAAAATTTAAGTTATTTTTTATGTTTAAATATTTTATTAAATGTATTGGCTTCTTTAAAAAGAGACAAGATTTCAGAAAGACATGCTATACTCAAACGATAATTTCTAAAATGAGATCAAATTAGTCCTCATTCTCTTTGTATCTGTCTTCCTGTCATTACCCCAGAAAAAACTTAACAGAGCCCTGACAGGTGTGGCTCAGTGGGTCGGGCGTCATCCTGCAAACTGAAAGGTCACCAGTTCAGTTCTCGGTCAGGGCACAATCCTGGGTTACAGGTTTGGTCCCCAGCCGGTGGTGTGTGAGAGGCAACCAAAAGGTGTCTCTCTCTCACCCTGATGTCCCTCCTCCTGCCATCCCTGCTACCCCCACCTCACGGACTGGTTGGGCACAGGGGGTGTAAATAGAAAGTACTCAGAGTCAGATGGAAAGAGCTCAGCTACGTGAAAGCTGAGTGACCTTGCAAACTCCTGAACTCTCTGAACCACACACATCCTTGCTGACAACTCGGTCCCACCCTGAGCATGTCTCTGAGCCTGCAAAGACCCATGGGATCACTCAGGCATGGAGCGGCGAGCCTGGCGCCCAGAAGGGCCGCTGGGGGACACACGCCGAGAGGAGCCGCTTCCAATGCAAGCAGCCTCTCCCTCCCCTGCTGCCCCGCGATGGACAACCAGCTCTCCTGCCCATCTGCCAACGCCCTGAGACCAAGTCCATGCCTCTCAGAGCAACGCCGAGCGGGCTGGGCAAAATGGAACCTAAGAACCAGTTCACGGTCCCTAACGGAGGCTTACCCTTGTTCTCTGGCATATTTGTATTTACACAAAAACAACCACAGTGTCTCAGGGACAGAGAAGGGTGTCAAAAGACTACCTGCCCATGCTAATCAGGGCTTGGTGTTAAAATAACCATACGAAAAGTAGATTCCACTCTACTGATGTGAATTATTATTAAGCTGAAACTTTAAAAGTTGTCTTAACTGTTTTATAAAACCTGCACTCATCTAGCAAACGTTCATAATTACACAGTATCTGTGTTATGATGCACATGTGTATTTAGGAAACATGCCAATCACATATCTCCTAAGATTTCTGCCCCATCAAAGAGCAGACGCAGCGCTAGAGGCCCTGTGGTTATTACATGTCACTGCCCTCTACTGGACACCCACCCAGGGTTCACACAACTGATTGAGTTGGGCATACATAACAGAAAAACCACAATGCTCAAATCTGTAGACTAATCCTACAACCATCCCCTACAATTCCAGAACTAGTTATCCATGTAAAAAATATTAAATAAATCATGTACATGAAAAACGGGGATTGGAAAGTAAGGAAAACCACATGCTGACAATATTCTAAGGAAAGAAAAATTTGAAATCTTTTTTTTTAGTGTTATGTATGTAGTACAGATGAGATTTACCGAAACGACTGAGAAGGAGGTTCTGCGGCCGGTGGGGAGGGAAGTTAACAGCACTGTGGAGTAGGGGGAAGTGGTGTGGAATCTTTTTTAATACGTGAACTATAAACTAAATGCTTTGTTAATTTCACTGAGCCTTAACTGCATGTCTTTCAAAAAATGTAATCAATTTCTTTATCAAAAGTAGAAATTTTAAAAGTATTTCAAATGTCTGAATATAAAAGAGCAATACATTCCTTTATTATTTAGTTCAAAGAATGTTTTTTAATCAGTATTCACAGTTCCTAAAACCCTCCAGATATAAAGGTGAGAAAATACTTGTACTAATGATTTCGAAAACGTAACTGCCTTAAAAGACATTTAAAGTAAAAAATACAATGGAAACAAATAATGTTTTAAGCATTGCACTTTTATATATAAATTCAAAAAGCCAATAGGAATATTACACATTTTATCACACAGCTTACAATGAAAAGGGACAAATACATCCAAATAAAGCTATAAGTTTTATTTTTTTAATATTTTATTAGTTTATTTTCAGAGAAAGGGGAAAGGAGGGAAAAAGAGAGGGAAACATCTGATGTGTGAGAGAAACATTGATTGGCTGCCTCTTGCATCCCCCTACTGGGGACCTGGCCCACAACCCAGGCATGTGCCCTGACTGGGAATCAAACCGGCGACCTTTCAGCCTGTAGGCCAGTGCTCAGTCCACTGAGCCACACCAGCCAGGACAGAGCTATACATTTTATAAGATGTAATACATACTTGTGCTAATACAACTCCAAAAGTATAATGGAATTAGTGAGAGACACTAGTTGAATTTGGAAGTGTCCATTTCATAGATAACATTTTGTATTAATTTTGCTTTAAATGCATTAATTTTCTTCTGAAAAGTGAACTCAATCTAAGACAACATTAAATATAAATAGATCAAAGTACCTTTCATAGATGGCTTTTAACGTCATCTGATCTGGAACACCTTCAGTCTCTTCCAAATACAGGATGAGCCACGAGGTGCGGTATGGCCACTGCTCAGTCAGGTTGATCCAGCTCGCAAGCCTGTCCCAGTTGAAACTAATCTGATTGGCTCTCAGCAATCGCCCTGGAAGAAGCACAAGAACGCTTTAAAGTTAACAGATGTGTGATGCTGTGCTAAGCAAAACACTTGGCATATTCACAAAGAATTTAACTTTGAATCTTTGCAACCTGCCATCTAGGTTACACAGCACATGCAGACCAACTATGTCTAGCTTCTACAACCCAAAAGCTCTGCTGGGAAGCTTCTGGGGCTCACACCAACCCTGGCCCACTCCTAACGTCGCTTTTTATGTGATTTCCCCAGTGGGCTGCACCAATCACACGGCTTTGACCATGCACACGCAGTGTGGTGTGTCAGGCGGCCGTGTCATGGCCCATGGCCACACAGCAGAGCACAGATGCACCTGGGACAGGATGGCCCAGACCTGCCAGTCCCTCTTGTTTCACCATGCATAAGCGTGTGACCCCACATGTCCACTTTCAGGTGGGCCACGCCATGTCTGTAAAATTTATTTATACAGCTCCCCAAAGTCCCGTCTGTCCCTGGGGTTTTCTGAGCCCCAGGGCAGTGCCCTGACAGGGGCAAGCTCTCGTGAGGGCACCTGCCACCCTGACACTCTCAGGGCTGCCGCCTGCTTCCTGCCTCTTCACGTTATCCTCGGTTCAGCTGGGATTCCCAACGGCAGGAATCACTGCTTTCTAATTTTACAGGCTATCAGCTGTACTGGTGGTCGCCAGTCAGTTTATGTGAGCACTCAGATGTGGCTGTTCCGGCTCACACATGAATGATTAGCCCTCTCCCGACCACTGACAGACACGCTCCCCAACCCCGGTCTTCACGCATCCCCAGGCCCACACCCTGCAGCCCCTCTCTTATTCACGCAAGCTTTTTCCTTGGAGGGGTCTGGCCTGCTAGATCAGTGGCAGGGTCTTTACCTTGTGCCCAAGTCAGCCTAAGACGGAAAAAAGGATTTTTTAAATCCTCAAGTTTTAAAGTAACAGGGCGCAACTGACGGTTGATTTTTGTCATCAAACTTGACACTGGCTTTACAAGACGCACTTAGTGCAGATAAAACCGGAGGTCAGCCGTGGTGACACATGAGCACAGCACCCGCCTCATTTCTGAAACTGAACTGCTGTCAGCATCAGAGCTCATTGTCTACAGGAAGACAGTAAGAAACAAGTCACCTGTCACAGAAACAATGTTGAGTAACCTCCTCATGGTCTGTGGACTGATGTCACTGAACCAGTCCTCCGTCACCAGCAGCTTGGTCAGATCGAAGGACATCTGCCGGGTGATGGTACGCTGCATCTGCCGCCTCCGGTAGGTGTCCTGAAACAGCCACCATTGGGAGAGTGAGCCTCGCTGCCGGTCTGAGGATGCCAGACATCCTGGGGAGGTGACACGTGCTCACAGCCCAACAACACAGCCTCAGTCTGGGGTCAAAGAGAAAGAGGCTGCAGACTGAGTGGGAGCACCCTGCCCCCGAGGGCAGGGCTGCACAGCAGCCTGGGTGCAGCTATGCTCTGGCCTGGGCGCAGCTCAGCTGTGGTACAACTTGTAGCTGGAGAGCCAGAGAAAGCGCAGTGACTTGCAGATGGGAAGTAAGCAGAATTCTAGAAAGAGCATTCAAGTCAAACTCTCGTAGGAGCTCAGGATTTATAGGAACCCTGAAATAATAAAGCAAATAGCTCCTTGCTTAGTTTTAAGGACTCAGCATTTTCATTTTTATTTTTTAATGTGTGACAACTATCTAAAAGGCACGGCTGCTCTATCCATCCTCACGTCTGCATTAAATGCACTACATTAAAGTAACTACGTCAATTAAAGGCACTTGACCGGGGGCAGGGCGAGGAGTGCCACCTAGTGAGGAGGACCGGGCACAACAACGCGCCTTCTCTTCAGAGGTCACGGCCGAGCGAACGGTGGGCGCCCCCACAGGGACCCCAGAAAGCAAACTCTCAGGACAGGAATTCAAAGGGTGAGCCACACCCCGCTCGAGTTCGAGTCATCAACTGCCATTCGTGACACTAATTCTGCATCCACACTTGCATGGGGCAAGGCATGAAATCAGAATGTCAAAACGTCACTGAAGGCACATTTCTATATGTAAAATATCCAGGTTTATGGATCACACACTTAAAACAAACAAAAAAATCCCCCAAACCCAAACAAGCCAAAGAACAGTGCCAACGAAGGCGAGGGCTGGGACAGGAGCAACTGGAATGTCCCAGGAGGAAAGCCAGGCGGCAGGGAAGGACACAGTCACTGTGTGGGTGCAGCAGGCAGTCCCTCATCCCTACAACCACCTGGGGCTGGGGGGGTGGAGGCCAATGGGAAGCTGGGGCAAGGGGCCTCCCTGCCATGACCCACCACCCTCCCCTCACAGTTGCGGACCAGCGGCGCCCAGGGTGAGCACCTGTGGGGCTGCCAACCCCCCTCAGGGACTTGGGTGCCATTGGGCGGGGGCTGGAGCAGGTGTCTGAGAGCAGGCTGGGGGAGGACAGGGCTGCTGCACAGTTCAGGGCTGCTACGGCCGTAGGGTTGGATGCCCCCCGAGAACCACTGAGCAGAAAGGAAAACCAGATGTCACTCGATGAGTTTGGTTCACAAAAGACTATAAAGTGACACCCCCTTTGCTTTATTCAAGTGACAGCAACAAAACACATGGCTCGAAATGAGCAGCGTCTCACCCGCCGATTGAGCGCTGTCTTGCTGCCGAGTTTCGTCATCTCCCCAAGGCTGTTCTGCGAGACTCTTCTGTCCGCGTCCTCCTGGGCCCCTTAAACAACAGAGCAGAGTGCCGCTGTGCTGGTGGGCTGCCACATGCGACAGCGAGAAGGCAGTGAACCTAGCAGCGACTAGACTTGCCGCGGCACAAGGTGGGTCCCCTTGAGAAACTGCAGACCCCCGTCCCAAAGGCCCCACAGAGCCTGCCCCTCACTCACCCGCGGAATCCGAGCATGGAAGGTCCCCATTAGTGGCCGCGGTGACGAGGTGCCGCCGGGCGCTGCTCAGCCCGCGGCTGTTCAGGAAGACGGGCAGGTGCACAATGTTGCGCATGTAGTCGTGCCCGTTGATGTTGGAGTCGCGCAGCACACTGCTGAGGTTCTGGTTGATGGCCTTGATGATGATGTGCGGGTCGCTCGCGAAGATGGCAATGAAGGGGCCTTTCGAAAACAGAACCCGGACCTGTGGGGGGGACACACGTGCATTCATGATGTTAAACTACCCAGCATTAGAAAAAGTTTCTTCAAAATCTGTGTCACCTTTCAATGACTGTATTCTTCAAAAACTATTTTTCATCAGAGTGCTATTCTATATGAAAACAAACATTGCTCATGTCTCCATCTGGACCTTCTCCACCTGAAACGGTTTCACCACCAGACAGAGAGCGGTAAAGCCTCCCAGGGAAACAATGAACCCTGCCCTCCTTTGGACACGCACGGTCCACGTAAGAGGTAAGATGGATACACGTGAGAAATGCCGTGAACACGTACAAGGCACTGGGCACACCAGTCTCCGCCCCGTTACACACTGGTGCACATGACATGCCCACAGAGAGCCCCTGGTGTGCCTGGCCTGAACGAGAACCCCACAAGCTCTGTGGGCTCCCTGCCTTCCCCTCACACTTGAGCCCTAACCATCAGCCAGGAGGAGCCGGAGTCACACGAAGGACGGCCTTCAGAGCTCCTCCATGCGGGCATTCTCCTCACTCCGCCGGTAAATTAAAATTATTTCAATCTGTTTGGGATGGATTATTTAATCTTGCTGTGTTTCAGCATGAAAATGGTTATTATCACAAAAGAAAAAGCACTGCTCTGACTCCACGTGAGCTATTCACGAAGTCACCCCCCCGCCCCCCGGCTGCCGCGGTTGACAGTCACAAGTTTCAAGGTGGGGAGACGCACGGTGTCCAGCATCTGGAGCACTCGGTCCTGCTCGCAGGCGTCCAGCCCATCGATGATGACTACCAGCCGCGTCTGGTTCTGCGTGAAGCTGTCGATGGTTTTCGCCATCCTGGCCATCAGCTCCACCTCGCACTTCAGGACCTGGCGGGAGAGGGGAGACAGTCCTGAAGACACGGGGGGGGGGGGGGCTCAGTACGCTCCCTGCGGAGCCTGACGGAGTCCTCTACCGAGAAGAAAGGAATCCGAAGTCCCCACTGCCAGCCACGATTCCCCTGAAACCGCAACGGCACGTCATAACTCCCAAAGCAATTTCACATGAATGGGAGTGCTTCTCCCTCACAGTGAGGCAGGCCCTGTCGCAGCCTGTTTTTTATTAAACTGGGCTGAGTGACCTCTTTCCAAGATCACATGCTCTGAACGTCTAAAGTCCGAGATCCAAATGCAAATCTGAATGATCCAACACAGGTGGCTCCCTGCTGGCACGTGGCCTTGACCACAGGAAGGCGCCACGGATGCTGTGTTGGACCCTCAGGGTCTGAAAAAAGGACCCCGTTTTCCATCTCGGCAGTTCAGGTCACTCACTCTCCCAGGCTCCAGGGCAGCGGTTTCTAACCTTGCTCATCTCATGGAACACATTGACTAATGACTAAAGTTCTGTTGCACATCACAAAATACTTATTTTTGGGCTGATCTGATAAAAAAAAAAAAGGTGTAACTTTGATTTACACAAAAATAATAGTAATTACTTACCCTTTTTGCTCCAAAGTGACTTTTTAAAACATCAGGTGTCTATACTTGTATGTTAGGATTTCTGGTCCCCAAAATTAACCAATCAGATGCAGCCTTATTATGCAGTGAGACCAGTAAGAAGCAACTCTGTTATATGACCTGCATGTTTATGGTGCAAGACAGGGCTTTCCCACTGGACAGCTGTTGTGTCGGCTGCTGCTGTTTTTTATTTGACAGTCTCAGGGCAGAGAGGTCAGTGTCCCTGACTAAACAGCCAGGTGTTGCATATTTTAGGAGTTCCTACTGTGCACCAGCTGAAAACTGCTACTCTGGAGGAACCCACATTATTAGGCAGGAATTACCGCCTATGAAGTAACCAATGTGCTAACTCCTCTGACATCTTAGAAAAGCCTCCTTTATAAAAACATATTCTTGTTACAGCTTTTCCCACTTCAGATACGCATGTCCACAGGAAACACCCGGACTGACACTACAAACGCAACACACGCACACTCAGCGCGTGCACGCCCCCAAGCCCAAGCACCCACAGGCAGTCATGGGCGCCCACTCACAGCACAGCCACCCCAACAGCCACTGAGCGCTTACCTTCATGAACCCCTCACTTTTCAGCTTGTGCAGCTTGGAGGCCGCACTGTGGAGGCGTTTCCTTTGGGAATTCAGGAGGGAGTCCAGCACCTGCCACCAGGTTCGACAGTTCAGCACGAAGGCCAACCCCACGACGGATGCAATGGATATGAGGACAGCATTCACTGTCAGATGCTTCGGGTCGACCCTGAAGATGGCCAGAAGGGTGACCCCAGCAATAATGCAGCCAAGGATGAACAGGAAGATGACGAAAGACGGGAGGCAGCATGTTTTCTTCCATCTCTTCTTACCTGCGGCACAACAGACGGCCTCATCATCACTGACCCTCCAGTACCTGGGAAACCCGAGCACTGCGGGGACAGTGCACGACAGACCTGATGTTCACGCATGTTCGCAGTGCACCCTGAACCCCCGCCACACGGGGGGTGGGGAGGAAGGAGAGGGAGGAAGTCCTACCCTGCGTGTCTTCAGTCTTGAATACTCGAAAGAGCCTGGTGGCCAAAAAGCCGAACTCCCTCTCGCAGGCGTCTGAGAGGGTGGCGATCATCTCAGCCATGGACGTCTCCCCGCCCACACTGGACAGCCGGTTGTAGTCTGTAAACAAGAACCTTGGGGAGGGAAGAGATCTCCTCAGCCCGCTGAAGAAACCACGGCAACATCCATCGTTTACCCTGTGCTTCCTTACATCCATTCCCAGTACTGCATTTAAAACTCAAAGAGGGAAAAGAACTTGAAATCAGGTACCTTCCACTTCTAACCGCTTACACATTTTTCTTTGGAAAGACAATAAGAAAGTCATGTGTAGCACATTTACCTGAAGTAATTCTGACTAAAGGCAGAGAGGACAAAGGTTATGAGAGAGTCTGGGAAGGAATCAGACATCTCAACAGACCTCATGACACGATCAGAAGGTGGCGCCCCAAGCCCTGGCCTGGTGGCTCAGTTGGTCCCGTGCACCAAAAAGTTGCAGATTTGAACCCTAGTTGGGGCGTGCACGGGAGGGAACTGATTGATGTTTCTCTCTCTCCCTCTCTAAAATCACTGTATATATCCTCGGGCGAGGATTTAAAGAAAATAAAGCTACTCCCGTCAAAGGGACCCACTCACCGCACAGGCAGGGCCTTAGTGGTCTGCTCTGGCAGCTCGGGCGGGTTCACGAACATCAGCTTCAGCAGCAGCTCCAAATAGCCAATGTGTCTGGCCAGCGTGGTGCTGAGGACCCATGCCCAGTTCCAGCTCTCTCCTTCCCTTCGGCCGCCGAAGTAAATGACAACTGAAATGTACAGGCAAAGGAAATAACTATCCAAAACAATTATTAGTCAAGCAGCCTCTTCTCTCCAAACAAGTATCAAGTACGACTGGTAGGTTTACATGACTTTTCACGTCCTATGCTACTTCCTAACTGAAAAAGTTCCTCAATGAACCTCCACCAATATATAGAAGGCATATGAAAACTGGGAAGTTAACAGATTCAAGTACGACATAAGAAAGACAATGTCTTAGACAGAAACATCGCCTAGTTCAGATTCCAATGTAAATACTTTGGACTTCACCACTATTTACAACTGCTGAAATGACCAGTTCCTCCAATCCTAAATCTATTTCCTTTCTTACAACTGAAGACGCCCTGAAGACAGGGATTATATACATACATATATGTATCTATCTATCTATCTATCTATCTACACACACACACACACATATACATGTGTATATACGTATATACACACACAAACACACACACATTTTTTACTTTGCTTTTAAAATAAAGTAAAAATTACAATCATGGTCAAAATGTTCAAGAGCATGCCAATGATGGCTATAAAGACTTATTTTCAAAAAAGACAAACATAAATCATTGACTGACATATAAAAGGGGAAGTACAATAAAGTAAAGTTCTGCTTCTCGAGTAACAAGTGGAACACTAGTTTTAAAGCCACTCCAGCCAGGCTGTGGGCAGCGTCCCTTTGGCCAACTTACAAAACAGCAAAATGACCAACTTCCTAACCTCATTATGAAAAACACAGGTTTTAAGAGACAGATACAGATAATCTTCTAAGTAAAACAATGAGTCTTGATATTTTCTACATCTTTGAAAAGCATAAAAAGCCAAGACTTACTAAAAAATATGTACAGGAGAGCCAAGAAGCTCAGGGACACGGCTATGCCGAGGTTCGGATCGACCGTGAAGGCAAACAGCAGCCCGAGGCCGCCACAGAGCATCAGCGTCAGGAACACTATCAGCCACGAGAACTGAAAAAGAGGCTCGATCTGCTGCCCTGCGAAAGTCTTCATTTCATCTGGAGAGAAAGTGTGAAAACATCACTCCTGGTTTAAGAGACACGACCCCTAACTCAATCTGAAAGCTCTGCATTTGAATATGAACAGTTAGTTACTGGGCCCTTACTACATCCCGGGATGAAACCAAGGATCTCCTGTGACCAGCAGAAGAGTCCCATTCCCGAGGGGCACCTGCCTATCCGACCCACCCTCCTGCCTCCTGTGGGAGACGCACAAAATCCTTCTGGGTATGTCCATCGGCGGAGGCTTTGTTGATACTTATTTGTTGAGGTTTGCCTTACACAAGCAGCAAGGTACCGTCTCTGGATGGGATACCAGAAACATGACTTTGCTGTGTCCTCACCGCACACCCCTGCCACACCGTGCCCTCCAGTCACGCTGGGGGATCACAGCTCTTCTGGGTGGATGTCGAGCCCAGGTGAGCCTTAAACAAGCCATTCTTTCTACAAAACCTGGTAGAAACTCTGCGGGCAGTGCTGAAACCTATCCGTAAGGAACGAGTGAGATTTTGCTGAGCAAAAATGTGGGTGTCGGGAGGTGGGAAGGGAGCCGTCTAGGAAGCTTCTGATACAGGGACCACCCAGGAAAAGCGTCTGGTCCGTCTGCAAGAGCGAGCAGCACAGAGCACGCACAGGCGGTGCGGGCAGGTGTGGCCACGCATGCTGTCAGGGTATGAGGGGCGCTGGACACGGGGACTGCAACGGCACAGGCAGAAACTGCTACTACAGGGTTAATGGGTCATAACACGGTGGGCCTTTTTTCAGAAAGAGAACTTAAACGAGTGTGGAGGACCAACGAGGGGAGTCAAAACCCTACTACTTTAAACTTACTGCACATGCAACGCACTTTCCTTTACTGACAAAACATGAAACCACCAGACTGTACAAACAGCCCCTTACCCTCCAGCTTCTTGAGGAGGAAGGACTTCCCACTCCCCCACTGGGCGTAGAGCCCCACGCAAATGGGCGGCTGCATGGTGGGCTCGCTGAGGATGTCCGCCAGGGCACTGCTGTACAGGTCGTAGCCCAGCATGTCCCCATCGGTCTCCGTAGGAGACAAGTGTCCTGGGATTAAAGGGAGACGTCAGTTCTCATCTACTGTATTTAATTTAAAAAAAACTTATTGTAAGTGGTTGGACCTGTGTAAAAACAGGTGCAGATAGTCTTAAATACCACACGTTACTTAAGACACCTACTGACATCAATTATAAGATACAGTCCAATTTCAGAGATGTGGAAATGTGGAATAGGGCACATTTTAGAATCAATACAATATGATTAAAACAGAAAGCAGTCCATGGAAACAAACTTAGTATGTGTAACAGCTACATAAACAAACCTACAAAGTTACTAAAGATCACAGTTAATCCGAGAAGAGGAGACACTCCACGGTTCCAGGCAGAAAGGTTCAATGTCTTAAAGCTATCGATTTTCCCCAAATTAATCTATCACTTTAAGGCAATTCCAATTTAAAAAACAGAGAATGTTTTGAAAAATTGCAAAGCAAAAACCTGTAAGAGTAGCTAAGAAAAAAAATGTGAAGACTGCCAAAAGTAGTTGTGCATAAACACACAGTAACTAGAACATCACGGAACTCACACAGGATAGGAACATATGCACATTTCAAATCAGTGGGAAAAGTACGAATTAGTAAGTGGTACTAAGAAGTTAGAAATCCATTTAAAAAAAAATAAAATTAGTACTCCATACATCTCATACCTTACACAATAAATGTTTCTGAAACATTAAAAAATTAAATGTAAAAACAAAAACCATAAAAATAATAGGAGAAAAAACTGTTTTAAAAAAGATTTTATTTATTTATTTTTGGACAGAGCGGGAGGGAGGGAGGGACGGAGGGAGGGATAGAGAAACATCAATGTGTGGTTGCCTCTCATGCACCCCCTACTGGGGACCTGGCCCTCAACCCAGGCATGTGCCCAGACTGGGAATCGAACCAGAGACCCTTTTGTTTGTAGGCTGGCACTCAATCCACTGAGCCACAGCAGCCAGGGCAGAGTAAACTTTTTAAATCTTTCCTTGGAAAAAGCCTTTCTCAACAGAATACTAAAGCCAGAACTGCAGGAAAAGAGTGACAAACTAAAAAGAAATGTGTAACTTTTGGACAGGGAATAAAATACAGAACAAATTGGGGCAGGGATGCAACAGGCTAGATCCAGGATCAATATCTGTAACATACAAAGACACTTAAAATTCATTTTAAAAAATATTACAAACTCAAGAAAAATGTTGGCTAAGGACACAAAGAGGAAAAGGGCAAAAACACAAACAGCCGGGAACGTGTGTAAGGATCGCAGCAGTCTCACGGTAACTGCTCTCACAGCCACTGCGCGGTGAGACTAAAGTGAGTGCCCCTTACCGACCGGTGAGCGGGGCTGCAGGGGACCGCACTCCGCACGCAGCTGAGGAAGCAGACAGCGCTCCAGCTGTTCTGGAAAGTCTACCAAAGCTGCAAACAAGCACTGACCAGCCAGCTCTACTCTGGGGAATTTATCCTAAGAAAATAACCCTAAAATAAGAGTTACTGGATATGTGTATAAAGATGTTCACTGCAGCGCCAGCTTTTAACAGCAAAACAAACCAAATATTCATCAACAGAGACCTGAACACACTATTAAAATACTACAAATGAAAGACTGTACAATTAAAATATGGTTCAGTTTTATTAAAAACTTTTATAATATGGTATGACCTAATTTTTTTAACATTATAGATACGGTATAAAACATTTTTAGAAATGCAAAAAAACTTGGGAGGGTCGTTCAAACCATTATGTAGTAGGAGACAGGGGATAGGGAAATTTGTACTATTGATACTGTACTTGTGTCTTCGTTCTTGAAATTTAATGAGTACGTATTATTATAGTTCAAAATATTTTACAATACAAGAATCCTCTTACAGACAATATGCAGTGAGAAGCTAAAGGGGAAGGTGGCGGGATTCCACTACCCCTGTTGGTTTCTTTGTTGGGTATGTTGGTAACACGCCTCTTTTCATTCAAGTACCAACTGCTCTACTAGAGTCTCTTCATATTTCACAAGACCCCACCTGAGTGCTTACGTGCTCATGGGCATTCCTGTCAGTCAGAAACTACCTCAGCCCAGCAGTCAAGGCATTAACTACATATTCCAGAAAACGCAGGGATAACAAACAGGGCCCCGAGAACTGGGGGTTGGACGGGAGAAAATTCTGAAAGGAACAGGATAACAAGCCATATATAATAAGTATTAGAACAGAAAATATTAACACAACTGCTCAAGTATCCAACAAGGCAGAACCTGAGCCTGCTCAGGCAGAGCGGGCAGAGCGCCGCTGCGGAGGCGGCAGCAACAGGAGCCGTGGGGAGAGGATGTGAACAAGGAGGGCGCATTCGTGGGGACGGGACGGAGCGGCCCAGCCCAGCACCCGCAAAGGCAGAGAATGCAGGTGCCTGGGCGACGCTCAGAACCAGGGTGCGCTGTGACTGCAAGCACAGAGTCTCTCTGGGAGTGATGGCAGAAGGAGTTTCAGAAGTGTGGGCTGGGGTTCTAGGTCTCAGAAGCCGACTGGGCCCTCCAAATGCACTGCACTGAGAAAGCTATGACACGACGCGGAAGAGCTCAGACAGGGAGGAGCACCCACCCACAGTAAAACAACCACTTCCTCAACTCTTATAATTCCCAGTTAAGTGACAGATGCAAAACTGCTGTGGGTCTCCACACTTTTTCATAGAACATTCATCTTTTTAAAAGCTCAGGCAGGAACAAAGCCCAATACTTACTGGCTCCAAATATCTGCGTTAGAATACTTTTCTGATGGCTGCAGTCAATGTTGTAGGGCGTCTCGCCCGCTTTGTTGGGCCTGTAAAGCAGCCTTCCGTCTTTGGGGTTCCGTAATAGGAGTTCTGCCAGTTTCCGACTCCGCCCACGGATAGCAATATGCAAAGGAGTGTCTCCTTTCTGTAAAAGAGTGGTAGAAAACGTGAACCTTCATATTTTTAAATATAGAATATGCAAAATAACAACTGCCCTGTTTCTGTAAAATAACTGAAAATCTGAACTCCTCTATTTTTCATGTGGAGTACATAAATAATGTGGATTTTTATCTCAGATTTTTCCCTGCAATTTCTTTCTCCCGCTCCTCACCTAGCTTTCCTCGGGGACAACGTCCCCCACAGCCCTCCAAAATAAAGGTCACTCTCCTACCCTCCCCTCCCAAAGTCACCCCACAGCTCCTCCCAGCCCGGTCCCCTCCAGCACTCATTGCCCGCAGACACCAGCTGCCTTCCTCAGCCAGCTCAGGTTCCTGGCTCGCAGACTCCTCTCCTGTCTGGAAGCTCCACGACCCAGACCGCTGCCCCGCCTAACGTGAGAGAGCAGTAGAGCCTGGACGTGGGACGGAGCCCCCTCTCCTGCCAGGAACAGTGGTGCCAGTTGCTCTGGGAGTCTGTTCCCTCCAGTCCTGTGGATGTCTTCCCTGCTGCACATCTGCAGGGAGCTCTGCCCTCACATGTCCCCCCGCCGCCCTGCCTACAGTGCTCGCTGCAGCCCCCCACTGGTTCCAGCAACACGGGGTCCTCTGAGGCAGCTTCTGGGCTACCACGTGGAGCCCGCCCCCCACCCCCTCTCAGCCCAGCACGCAGGGAACTGCCAGGAAATGGCTGCAGTCCTGGGATCCCACACAGGGCGCTGCCAAGTGACCTCTCCTTGCACCGCTGCAGTCTGACCCCTTGTCCACCAGATGCACAGGTCAGCCCCCCAGCCACCTTCCAGACAGTGTCCCCGCCCACAGGTGCCTCACCTTGTCCACAGCAGACACCTTAGCGCCTTTGTCCAGCAGCAGCTCCACCACTTCGATGCTCCTCATCTTGGTAGCCTTTATCAGCGGGGTCTCGCCGTCCTATGGGCACACGCACGGAAGGTTGCCAGACTGAGAGTGCTACTCCTGAATGTTCCACATCACATACACACACACATGCGCAGGATTCAGTGATCTGCCTCTGGAACCAGTCGACGTCAACAATGTTCCCAGGAAAACAGAGTTGTAAAAACTAACAAGAAAACTGCTTTTCCTTTCACAACCATTCTTTTGTATCAAAATAATCTGATGCCACTCAGCCAAGTACGGATGTGATCCACTGCTTTGCTGCCACTTCTGGCCACAAGCCCTGGCCCTCGATGCTGCCATCCCCAACCCCTTGCCCCTGGTCCCATGCCGACGTCTGGGCAACACCTCAAGAGACGACGCCCTTTCTCACCACAGCCCCCCAGCCAACCACAGCCCAGCTATCCGGGTCCAGGCAGGCCAGCATCTAGATTTTTCCAATGTCTATACCTGCGTCGCTTCTGTTTTCTGTGCCCTTTCATAAAGGCCTGTTTGTAGCAGGGAGAACAATTTGATCCAGCAGTATGCTTTTGGAAAACCTCAAGAATTCATGATTCCTTTAGAACCCGAGAGAAGTAAGAAGAGACCACAGTTTGGCACCGAGCTGACAGAGAAACCTGGTGAGAAGCTACAGGCGGTCACGGCAGCCGAGACATGGCCCAGAGAAAGAAGAGAGGTCACCAGGGAACCACCTGCCCACAGCGGGCAGCCCAGGGACCCCCTGCCTGTGCCTGAGTCTCCAGCACTGGTGTGGAAAGACACTTGTCCCCATCACTAACAGATCAAATAGCCTTATCTTATGGGTGACTCCTTAACTCTGTTTTCTCCATGAAGAGTTCCTGCTACTTCGCTCTAAAATTCCAAATACACCTTCCCCACAGAAAACTTCACACATGAGGCCAGGCGCGATCGCCAACGTCTGACGCGGGCTTCTGTTTTCATGGGCTCTGAGGAACTAGACCACAGTGGCCGGTCCGGAAACCCACAGCCACTCACAGTGGCTTTCATAAAGCAACGGGCTCTGTGTCCCACACAGTGGGAGCAGAGAGGTACGCCGGGGAAGTGGTCTGTCCTTGGCTGATGAACAGCTGGCACTGTCCTTTCCGGACACAGTTACCTAGAGTAATAAACTGCCACTCTGTTTTCCTGTGAGTACACATCCCTGAAAGGATGCAAAGTCGCTCTTCAATTTAACACAGCATGTCACCAGTGAGGTCAGTATGATGCTAACACCAGACAAGGACAACTAAAAGGACGCACAGGCCTGCCCATTAGCACCCGGCCAGCCGAGAGGGCGGGCAGTGGTACCTTGGTGCAGATCTCCGTGTCTGGGCTGCACTGCAAGATGTCTCTCACCATGGTCGCGTTTCCTTTCTCCACCGCCCAGTACAAAGCCGTCTTATTGTCCTGTGTCATAAAGGGAAAAATCAGCAACTGCTTCCTGAGACACAGTATTTAAAAACTGCTACACGTAAATGCGAAAGGTCTGACAACACTAATACAGAAATCCCACAGCCACGGCAGTGACACGGATGATTCGGGTACTCACTGAACCCGTTAGTGCTTACATGTCTGTCTCTCTAGGAAAGTCGGCGGAATGACATTGAGATTGGCCAACATGTACAACCCATCACACCCAGAGACACCAGCAATGGTGCTATCATCACACGTACCTGCCCCCGAATGTCTATATCGGCATATTTTTGGAGAAGCGCTCGCACGATTTCCACATGACCACCTCTGACAGCTCCAATCAGCACAGTGTCCCCGCTCTAAGGAGACAAAAAAAAAACAAGGTGAGTTCAAATGAGAATAAACACCGGTTGGAAGTCAAGGCTAGTCATGTGTCAATACAATAGGTTTTTCCTGCAAATTTCTTGGGAAAAAGGTATCTCTAAACAAAGAGAAAAATTTTAGTTGATGCCCTTGGAATGAGAGACAGAAAACTAACCCTCCAGATGAAAACTCCGAAAATCCAGGATGAAGGTTCAGAAAGACATGTCGCCAGAATAAATAAGCCATCCTCTTTGAAGGTAACCTTCCATGACAAATGTAATGTAAAGAAATGACACCACAGCTGTCAATAAACTGCAAGAAGGTCTGGAAATGACGCAACACCACTCCCCTGGGATGATGTTGCACCACAGAGGCCGTGGTTTCTGAACTAGGAGCTGCGAGGCCAGCGCCGGCGTGGGTCTGTAGCCGCCCTGACTAAGGGGGAAGGCGGCCCTCGGAGCAGTGCCCCCATTCTGGCCCCTGGCATTAGAGGGCAACAGTGCAAAAGCCTGACTCAGCCCTAGAACAGGCCCTGGGGAGCCTATTATCTCATAAGGACATCTCTTTGCCCTGAAATTACATTCACCAAGCAATAATCATTATTAATTATATCTTCCCACTGCCTCCCGGGAATGGGTACTTTGTCAATGGGCACTTTCCTAACTGCTAAATCACACACCAGCTGGAGAGACATGGGCTGGCCAGTCTGTGAGCTGTGCCCAGCTCAGTCCCAGTGGGCCCATGGGCTACAAAATAGAGTGTGAGTCCTTGAGGGTTCTGGAGTGCAGTGCCATGGTGTTGCATCTGAACCACCACATCAGAAGCAGAAACAAGCCCAGGCAGACAAATGCTAGTGGAGGATGTCAGCACTGATGTGGCTCTACACCAGCAAACTAATGCAAGGTTACAGACACTTCACTGCTCACTACGTGCCCCGCAGTCTAGGCACAGGGACACCAGAAAGACAAGGTTCTGTCTCTGCAAGGATGGACAGTCCACAGGAGACAGGTAACACTGGGAGAGACAGACATAAAACCAGACAACTACCATGGAAATACACTAAACTACAGTGATGAGACTTGGCTGGGTGGCGGGGTGGCAGGGCAGCTGGAGATCCTTCTGCGGAGGTGCTGGCTGGGCTGGGAGCCGGGAGCAGGGGCCAGCCCCGGCATGGTCATGAAGGGCAGCATCCCAGCAGAGCATAGCGGAGGTGCAGGCCCCAAGCAGCCACAAGATCAGCGTGTTCCAGAACGTGGACATGACCATGGGGCTGCACACTGCTGAACGGGAGTAAGGAGGAGAGGAGTGGACACACATGGGGACAAAGAGCCAGCCACGGACAACGTCACGTAGGACTTGCACACTGAAGGTACAATGGCTCTCCTATGTGTAAGAAGAAGCCTAGGTGATTTCAGTAAAGGGGGACACATGAAACTCACTGCTTTAAGGACCACTCCGAGGGCAGCATGGAGAATATATCAGAGCCAACGAGAGAACCCAGTCAAGATGCTTTTGCTCCCACAATGGGAGGTGGGGGCTTGCACTTGGGAGGTGGCCCCGGACACGAAGGGACATGGACAAAGGAAGGTTGTTCTGGAGGGAGGACCAGTGGAACCTGCTGAAGAGCCAGATGTGGTAGGGAGAGAAAGCAAGGCTACCGCACAGGACGTGGGGCTTCAACCACAGGGTGGAAGCGGGGCCATTTACTGATGGAAAAGACTGAGGGAAAGCAGGGTTGGGAAGAAACAAACAAAACGTCTACTTTGCTGAACATTTAAGGGGCCCTTTCAAGCCCTGGCCTGTGTGGCTCAGTGGAGTGAGTGCAGGACTGACAACCACAGGGTCACCAGTTTGGTTCCCAGTCGGGGCACATGCTGGGGTTGTGGGCCAGGTCCCCAGGAGGGGGCACACAAGAGGCCATCACACACTGATGTTTCTCTCCCTCTCTTTCTCCCTCCCTTCCCCTCTGTCTAAAAATAAATAAATAAATAAAATCCCCTCTGTCTAAAAATAAATAAATAAAAATAAATAAATAAATAAATAAATAAAATTTTAAAAAAAGCCCATTCAAGCAGAGGGTTCACATGGAGTTGTATACACAAGTGTAGACTTCTGAGAAGAGACAGAACTGGAAAATTCTAAGTCTAAGGGGAGGTACTTGAAGCCCAGAGGCCATGAAGAACATCTACAGCGATACACATCAAGGACAGCTGCAGACTAATAGCACACATGATATTCTCAATAACAACATCGTTTGACAAAATCAGAAAAAACATCCTTCACAATGACTGAACAGTCTTTAACTTACTAGTGCTGAAGGTGAACATAAAACTTATCCTAAAACAAAGTACGTCCTGCATGGAGGCCCGTGCAAGGTGGTGAGAGGTTAAGGTCACCTTCCAGCAGTGTCACCGCGGGAAGACACACAGGCGGCCTACCCTGTCAGGCATGTTCACGTAGGTCCCAGCGTCGAGCAGGTCCTGCACAATCTCCGTGTGCCCCTCCTTGGACGCGATCATCAAGGCCGTGTTTCCGTCCTTGTCCGTCAGGTTCACATTGGGGCTCCTCTTCAAAATCTCCTTTACCGACTGCGTGTAGCCTCCCTTCACAGCCACGATAAGTGCGGTCATTGAGTTCTAAACACAGAGAAAAGCCCGAGAAGTCAACATATTCTAGAAAACATCCGATTCGTGCCATAGTAATAAAACTGATGTTCGCAAGGAGGCGGCCTAGTAACAGTTGTTTCTGACAATAAACGTCAATATAAACAACCAGAAGCCCACCAAAGTGACCAGGAGGCCTGTCTGCATTCCTGAGACGAGACTATCCCTGGGCCAGCAGCACGGCCTACCCTGCACTCTCTGCACGCTGCCCTGCAAGGGCTCGCCGCAGTGACGCACCCTCCCGGCAACGCAATGAGGTCTCACCGTTGACAGGATGGTTCAAAATTAAACTCATTCTAAACTGAATAACTCCAAGTATGGTCTTTCAGACTCAACAAAGAATGGTCTACAACCAAAGCTATGGGGGAAAACTGAAAACATGACTGAATGGCTACAGGATATTTTAATAAAAGTACAATGTAGTCTGCTGTCTTTTACCGTGATCTGCAGGCCCCATTTTCAAAGACTCTTATTTCAGTTCCTCTTTTAAAAACTGCACCTCTAATTTATAACCATAATCACCTAATAGAAGAGTCTGCCTCATTACTACAAGTATCAAAGTCACTTCTGCAGGTTTTGCTCTGCTGTGAGATGGCCCCCTTACTGGGAGAGCCGGTCCAGTCCGCAGTCCGGCGTCTAGGGCGCAGCCCCGCCCTTCACACAGCGAGCTGGACCACCCAGCCTGCTCCATCACTCAGCAGTCGCTGCCACAGCCCCGCCACTCATCCACTCGCTACACCGTCCGCAGAGGAAGAGAGTCACACCTCTGCGCTGTCCGTGAACCACATGGTCTCCACCCAGCACTAAGACGTCACACACACCCCGAGGTCAGCATCTGGTAGCTTCTGCCTGGATGGGCAACAGGAGACACCAGCTATGCTGGGCTGGAAAGCGAGCATGATTTGGAGCTCGCGGTCCTAACACTGCAGCCAGAGGAGCGGTGCGTCTCCTCTGCGGGCCCTTGACCGTCCATCTCACACGGCACTTAAGGCACAGACGGCGGGCTGCGTGACTGTTCCTTATGCAGAGATGCCACTCCCTTTACCCATATTCTGTCACCGCCAACGGAGAAGCAGCATGTGGGGACTCCTCCTGTGCCCCTCACCCAGCTGGCTCCACAGCAGGGGCTCAGGAAGTGATTAATAACTGTGAGTTGGTTGTATTTGAACCAGTTTTAAAGCTTTCTAGGTTTTGACCTCCGATTTCTGATATTTTTAAATCTGTCTATTGAAGAACGAAAATAATTCACAGTTAAGAATATACAAAAAATTACAGTATTTTTTAATTTAAATAAATTTTAAATTTTTTTATTTAATAATTTAAATAAATTTTGAACAAAACTTTTTCCATAATTCATGTATTTCAAACTATTTGACTTGAGACTATTTTAATTTACACTAAGATCACTGAACAATATTCTTTATTTTTAGCCTCCCAAAATTTATGTGCATTAGGAATACATCCTTAAGAGCAAAAATTTACAGCACATAATATCTATAACATACTCATCAGGATAACAGCAAGAAAATGCTTATTTTTCTAAGTGTCACTTACAAACTGTGGGAACTTTCTCTGGGTATACAACAAGAAAAAAATATTCTCTCCCTTAAAACTAAAACCATGTCTCCGTTATCAGGGGTAAAATAGGAAAGACACTTACGGCTCCTTCTTGGTCCACGTCAGCCCCCGAAGCCAACAAATGTCGGACACACTCCAGGTGGCCCTTCCGTGCAGCCCACACCAGAGGGGTGGTCCCGTACTGTAAAAACAAACAACACATGTAAAATTGTGACCAACACTACATGAAAACAAACTTTCAACGCGAATGTTGATAAAGGTCCTACTTCAAGTGTCTCAGATTACCACTTACACCCGGCATAACCCTAATCGCAGCGAAATCGTACCTCCCTGTTTTGCTTTTCCAGAATAAATGATTGACCACTGCATGGAACATCTTTTACCCAACTTCACCTTTTATAATCAGTGAGTGCCAACTTCTCCATCATAAAGTCATAGACTCTAATTTCCAACAAGCTTTCGTTGCTTCCCGTATCTTGTGAAATACAACAGCAAGTTCAACAGTCTGACTACAGGCAAAAAGAGCTCCAACTACTTTAATGTAAACTCACGGAATCTTTACCACAAGAATAAGGAGAGGGAGCAGTAGCACACTTTCCCGCCACGGCCAATGAGGTCCTGAGAAGTTAGTTACAGGCTCAAGGTCACAAAGCTATTTAAGAAGGGGAGCTGGACCCATGAACCACCAAGCCTGGCTTCAGTCTGCACTCTCACCCACGCCCCAAGTCAGCTTCTGCACTTGACAAGAGGAACTGCAGCCTAGAAACTGCACTAAGAACCTTCTGCTGGAATATGACTCAAAAGGCATCAAAGAATACAAATAGTGCATAAAATAGCAATGTTTTTATTCCTCTGGGGAGTCTGGCAGGCAGGAGACATACGAACACCCACCGTGACCTTCAACTGCCCAGGAGACCGCAGGCGGAAATGGACCTCCCTGAAGCCTGCCTCTGCAACAGCCCTGTCCCAAGGGCTTTCTGTGCCGACCCAAGGACTCTGTGTTCTGCAGCAGCCACAGCAGCAGCTACTAGCCACCTGAGGCTATCGAGCACTTGAAATGTAGCAAGTCTGACTGAGAAGCTGAGTTATTTTAACTTATTTTAATTGGTTTAAGTCTAAATAGCTACATGCGGCTGGTGGCTACTGTCCCAGGCAGCCCACTCAGGGGTGCCCAACCCGCGGCCCGCGGCCTACATGTGGCCCAATGGCTATGAACACGGCCCCACACAAAACCGTGAACTGACTTAAAACCTTTTTGTTTGCCCACCAGTTCTGTGTATCTAACATGTGGCCAAGACAACTCTTCTTCTTCGAGTGTGGCCCAGAGACGCCAGAGGGTTGGACACCCCTGGACATCAAACGTCTGGGGAACCGAACTGTTGAAAGCTGTAGCCTGGGGCTCTGGAGGGCAGGGCCCAGGACAGCCGGAGCCGAGGCTGCCAGTACAGCCCTCGGGGTCAGAGTCTAATGAAGGTTGGGCCGCAGGGGAGGAGGGCAGAGGTCAAGGCTGAGGCCTTGGAGCAGGCTTAGACAGAATAAGGAATCCTTGAGAAAATTCCCAGTTTCTCTCTTGCATCTATCTTCTCTCAAAATTAAATTCTTTTCTAGCCTCTTCCTTTGTGGATTACATTTCCTCTAGCAGAAACGCCTTCCCCAAGTCTACAAATCAGACACCTCGGACGTTTTCAAAGACAGTGTGATCGGGCACCCATCCAAGGCATGCCTGCTGCACGCCCCTCTTCGCAGAGCACTGGGCACTGGTGCCCAGCCCCCACGTCGCCACATCCCCCAGCCCTCCTCAGCAGGCCCTCTCCCTCTCATCACCAAAGGCTTCCTGACGTCTCGCCCAGATGCCTGGCAGACATCTCTGCGGGCAGCACTCAGAACCGCCTCAACAAGTCTCTGTTTCTCCCCAACTCCTGGCTTCTACCCCCAATAAATTTAATCCCTTCCTGTGCACGGCAGATCCTATCTTCCTGGTTTCACCTAGAAACATACTCAGTGATTTCCTCCCCCATCACCCAGTCTTTTCCCCTTTACTCCCTCTTCCTACAAACTGGTTTAGGTCTCTCCTAGCCTAAGAAACTTTCCAACAAGCTGTCCTGGTAAGATACCATTCACAAGGTCGTGTTGGGGTACAGAGAGCAGAAGAAGGGGCAGGAAGGGAGGCAAGGCCCATCTTCACACGTCATACCAGGAGTTGGTGTCTCCAGGGTGTTTAGCATAAGAGAGAGATAACTTGAATTTTAGAAAGATAATTCTGGCAACAACACGAAAAGTAGACAGGACTGAAGTTAGGAAGAAAAGTTGTAAAGAAAAATTCAAATACTGAGGACGGCAAATGCTCCGTTTTCCTGATAATGATGACTGTGATATGAAAGTGACAGACGGGACCATCTATGAGGTGTGTATCTATATAAATGTACTGATATGCGTGACTGGAAGGCATGTCCTGGCAGCCTCGGGAGATGGTATGCAAACACGTGTCCCAAGACACACCGAGAGGCACAGTCTGGACGAGCCCAGGCGGCCCCGCTGACGCACCTTATCGGAGCAGTTGACCTTCGCGCCGTTCTGCAGCAGGAGGTGCACAATGTCCGCGTGGCCTCTCCCTGCTGCCCAGATGATCGGGTAGACGCTGTACTGCTAGGAGACAGGTCGCAGGCAGGTGGCCAGGTCAAGGGGGAAGGAAGGAAGATAGGGAGCGAGGGAAGAAAAATCTTTTAGGTGGATATTTACAGCATGCATTCACTAAGAAAAGTAAATTATAAACCATTCTCTACTTTAAAAACACACAATACTCATAATATTTAATTGATAGCTAAGATGTACTCAACCTTAAATAAATATTATGAGCACATTTTTCCCCTGCCTATTTTTTTATTAAACATATTTTATTGATTATGCTATTACAGATGTCCCATTTCCCCCCCTTATTCCCCTCCACTGTGCACACCCCCTCCCACCCACATTCCCCCCCTTTAGTTCATGTCCACGGGTCATACTTATAAGTTATTTGGCTTCTACTTTTCCCATACTATTCTTAACCTCCCCCTATTTTCTATCTACCATCTATGCTACTTATTCTCTGTACCTTCCCCCCCCCCTCCATCCTATTCCCCCGCTGCTAACTCCATGTGATCTCCATTTCTGTAGTTCTGTTTCTTTTCTAGTTGTTTGCTTAGTTTTCTGTTTTAGGTGTGGTTGTTAATAATTGTGAGTTCGTTGTCACATTTATTTTTTTACACAGTCAACACATTTGATGTGCTTATCTAGCCAATGGGTAAGACTAACAACAGAAATATGAAACCTTTCTTATATAACCCTTCCATTAATTTGAATAAAAATACATTTCTTTTTTCAGCTTTATTAAGGTATATCTGGTAAAACTGTGAGATATTTCAAGTGTACAGCATGATCTGATATACACATATTGTGAAAGGATTCCATCAATAAAAGTCTCTTAATCTGCAGTCTGAAATCAAGAGTCACACAAAGTAGTAATGTATCACCATCTGTAAAATGCACAGAAAAATGTCTATTTAAAAAAAAAGTTTAGATTAAGAATATGTGCCCACAGAAAACAGGTAAGATATCTTCAGAATTTAAAACTCCTTCTGAAATGTTATATGGTTATAATGAACATTTAAGCTCTAACAGTTGCCTTTTGTTGATAAAAGCTAAGAAATAAGCTGAGCTTGAGGAAAAAAGTCTTGCTGTACTTTAAAATCGCATTCTTTTAAGATCTAGGTTGCCCTGGCTGGTGAGGCTCAGTGGATTGAGTGCCGGCCTGCAACTCAAAAGGTCGCTGGTTTGATTCCCAGTCAGGGCACATGCCTGAGTTGCAGGTCAGGTCCCCAGTAGGGGGCATGCAAAAGGCAACCGACTAATGCATCTCTCACACATCAATGTTTCTCTCCCTTTCTTTTCTCCTCTCTTCCCTCCTCTCTGAAAATAAATAAATAAAATCTTAAAAACAAAGACGATGATCTAGGTCACTTCTATTCACTGTCGAGTCCAGAGTATAACCAGCCTTAAGCATCCACTCGGAGAACGCACCACTCCCAGCACAGGTGAGGGTCTCGTCCATGCTTACCAGACCGGTGACGCTTGGGTTGGCGCCGTTGGAAAGGAGCAGCTCCACCACCTCTGTGCGGCCTTTGTAACACGCCCACATAAGAGCTGTCCAACCTCCCTGAAAAAATGGTGGAGGGAATAAAATTTTGAAGAGTCTCTAAGAACAAAAATGCCATTAATGAAGTTCCTTCTGTGACTATTATTTATAAAACCATTGCTTTATGAGGGCACTACTATGTAGTTTTAAGTTCTCATTCTCCCCAGAGAAATACAGGGTCTGGCACAAATAACACCCCTTCCTTATTATAAAATCTTTTATTACAAAATGCTAAGCATGTAATTCCATAACATAATGATATCACACGCAAGCACACTGTATGACATTTTAGGTGAAGTGTTCAAATTAAAACTACACATCATCACACTGATACTATTACCCTACCAGCCACACGGAGACAGGCCTTCCTTCTGCCGGACCCTGTACACAAAAGTACCTAAAAGAAGCCCAATCTCTCAAGTCCACAAATAAACACTCCAAACGCAGCACTGCACCATGACAACTGAAATGTGGAGCACTTATGTTGGACTTTTCCCAACAACTATCTTAGCTGCTTGAAACCTCTTCTTCGAAACATGCTCTGTCCTGAGATCGTCCCCTCCTTGTTTCAGTCCAGACTCCCGGAGCAGGTCCCAGCAAGCATGCCCGGCTCCGGAGTCCCAGCACACCCTGCGGGCCCAGGTCCCGCAGGGCCTCCTGCTGAGAGGGAGGGCGCTCAGGCAGCGACCTGCGGGTCAGGGTTTCTGGGGTGGACGACGCCATCAGTATGAATTAACAGCAGGAAACTTTCTGTTTTCTATGCTACAGAATCAATCTTCCTTTTTTTTAGTAGTTTTCCCTTTAGCTATAATACAATTCAATAAAAGAGACCAATGTAATCAAATTATAATAAGAAACATTTTATTTTCTTATAAATCAGTACTTGGACCAATTCACATTTGATTCTGAGAATATAAACCACTTCTTCTGATTCTGTTTCATCGTCACTAAAAAAAGACAGTTAAGAAATGCTTGTCCTAATCTGAAAAAGGCAGAACTGTAGAACAGGAAACTAGGTCCGTGGCGGCGAGGGGCTGGGGAGTGAGCGGAAGGGCTGATCATACAGCAGCAGCACGGGGCAAGTGAAGCGGCGACGCTGCCCCGTACAGGCCCGTGGGGGTGGGCACACGACGTCGTGAGCTCGTCAGAAACCAAAGAACACATCTGCACAGACAGCAAATTCTACTGCAGGAAATATTTTTAAAAGTCAACCAGGGTATGCGAAGACACAGCCTGGGACAAATGAATCTAACTATGTTACAATGCATCACATAATTACTCAGAAGCTGACCCCCAGTAACTTTGGAAAACAATATTTGGACTGAATAATGCTAAAAATCAAAATAACTGTACACAAACACTGAACTTAGTAGGTAAATTTGTCTCTCTGGATATGAGCTAGAAATTCTGGAACTACTTTATCTGTATTCCAGGGTTGAACAAATAAGCAAATACAGCGTGCACATAATAAGGGCCAGGTTTGTCGACATCAGAGAAGAGCCACGAAGGAAGGAACAGGAGAAGGCTGCAACAGACGGAGCAGGTGGCGTCAATCGGCCTCTCCCTGAAACACATATGTACTCACGCACACAGTCAGGTGCAGAGATGAACGTATGCACGCGCCAGAGTTAGTGCCTGAACGTACTCCTACGTCTCTCCATCGAGGAGGGCTACAACCAGTGAACCCCAGTAGCAATAAGCACACCTAACACCTAAATACTGATTTCTAACTACCACTTTCCAATAATAGGGACTAAGGTTCTGTGGAAAACATTCCAGGGCAGACAATCAGGAAGATAAGCAAGAGAAAATACAAGACAAACCTGGGCCTGAAGCACCTCGTAGTGCCAGAAAGCAAGGGAGCACTTAAAAAATACATAAAATCAATCAAAGGACAGGGTATCTTACAAGTGTGCAAAAGCTCCCACGGCCAAAGCTGGACCAGCCTGAGCAACAAACTAGGGGGAGAACTGAATGATAACTCAACAGAATAAAAGAGACATTCATGAGCCCATGTGTATTTATGCATAAGACAGACAGAGGAAGGGAGCTCTCCTTCGCAGAAGAGTGTGATTAACGAGCAAGGGGAACGAGGGGAAGAGAGGAGGTGCCACGACCACACCCTAGGAGTCGCTGCTGCAGGCTGGGCAAACTGGCAGGCGTGACAGCACATCAGTGAACATGTCGTCAAAGCCAGGGTATTGTGTACGGTATCAAAGTCCCCCCCCCAACACTGAGTACCCACGAAGGGAAAGAGAGTAATCTGACAGTGAGGAAGTCTGCAGACACCACTTTAACCAGGAGGTCAAGGTCAGCATCGCCTCCGAGGAGGGCCGCTAGGCTCTGTGGTGCCCTTCCCAGTACAGCGCGATCCCACCCTAACCGTGAGAAGTGCCGGACAGTCCGAGGGGAGAGAGACTTTCCACAGGTGCCAGAGGAGCCATCTGCAGCGGTGTCGGGTCGGTGTCGGCGCCAGGAGAGACGGGAAAGGCCGACACAGTGCCGGTCAGACTGCAGAGTTGGACATTCAAGCCCAGTCAGATCCCACACACCCTGATACTTCTGCTTGTGAAATTCCTGGCAGAACTGTTTCGATACCACGCCCCTCCCTCTGCAAGACTCGAGATGCACATCTCCCCTTGAGACAACTATGTCCAGGTTGGCAAAGCAAGAAGATGGGCACTGCTGCCTTCAGCAGGGGCTGCAGTCTGCCAACCACCTGGGCCCTCTTGAGAAAGACTCCCCACTAGACGTCCTGACACTGGGTCCTGGAATGGCTCCTGAACCCCAGCAACCCTCAGGGTAACCCTCCTCACCCCACCAGAGTCGCAGGGGCCACACCTCCCCTCGCAGCTCAACGGCTCCTACCGCCCACCAGCCCTCCACGGTGAGGGCCCCTTAACATTAACTCCTCAGCAAGACACAGTGCTCAGTTTCCCCGACTGGTGGTGTTCTACAAGCAAACACAGACCCTTTAAGTGTTAAAATGTGTAGTGATAATTATTTAGGGGGAACAGAAATATAAAAACTAAAAATGTTAAGGAAATGATTTTTTACAGTTTTACACCTTTGTAATGTATACTTCACACAACCTAACTCTCTCGCACACACAAGTTCAAAACTCAGCCTGCCTGCCTCACAGCTGAGTGACTCTGAGCAAAGGACGCTTCTTCCAGGCTGTACCCTGAGGCTGCACCCCAGAGCCATACACGCTGAGAACGAAACTAACCACCGGACTGTGCTGAGAACAAGGAACAACACACAGTCCATGGGAGACAGTGGAATATGGCAGTTTCTCAAACCTGCAGACGCTCCATGCTTCGTGAAACATCATCAGCAAAGTAACCCAGGTTTTACATATCAAAGTGGATTGATTCCTTTCTCCCACTGTGAAAATTAACTTTTGAGAAGACTAGACATTTTGCAGAAAAATAAGCCAGAAATAATCCCTTTATTTTTGTGCTCTAAGCAGATGCCAATATACATAAGTAACTAAGATAATTAAGAATCATATCATTAAGCATATAATGGGTATAGATGGCGTGTCTGAACACGATTACATTTTAAAAATAAAGTTATAGCCTGGCTGGTGTGGCTTAGTGGACTGAGCACTGGCAAGTGAACCAAAGGGTCACCAGTTCGATTCCCAGTCAGGGCACATGCCTGGGTTGCAGGCCAGGTTCCCAGTAGGGGGTGTGCAACAGGCAACCATGCATGGATATTTCTCTCCCTCTTCTTCTCCCTCCCTTCTCCTCTCTCTAAAAATAAATAAATAAAATCTTAAAAAAAATAAATTTATAACTATTACACTGAAAATTATAACAAAAAATATTTTAAAAACTATGCTATGTCCCTCTTAAATAAACAATTCTCTAAGTTCTAAAACACTGACACATTAAAGGGTAATGAGTATTTTTAACAATATTTCCAAATTTTAAACTCTAAAAGTGATGACTAAGAATATTCTAAAAGAGGCATATTATACCATCTGAGTTTTAAAACCTTCTTGAGGGTCATTTCCACACCCAGCCCCACCCCCTAAAAGCACCGTGACATCACCGCACACGTAACAACACAAGAGCTCCCACTCATCCATCACTGTCGCTGAGCGCCAGCCGGCTCACGGCACCCCACACAGGACCCACGTACCATGTCTCGGTGCTCCAAGTCGGCCCCACACCTGAGCAGCTCTTCCACAACGTGCACGTGCCCTTCCTTGGAGGCTGATATAAGTGCTGTCCAGTTATCCTTGAACACACAAACACAGATGTTACTGTTTCAAAACCGAAATAATACTTCAAACTGAGGACAAAGAAAGCCAAATGTACACACCAAACGATCACACCAAACTGATACGACTGACCCACCCAACTCTCAAACCACAGGGAGCCGAGCCCCGGCGAGGGTGCCTGTCTGCAGGTATGACTACACAGCGCAGACGTGGTTTCACAACTGCTTGCTCAGTCTTTTCGCCAGACTTCTAATCACACAGCATGTTTTGTAAAAAGGAGAAAAGATGCCTGTCGAAACCTCAAAGCCAATCCTCGTGGCCAGCAACCACATTCTGCACTGAAATGCAAGGGCAGTGGAGACTTTAGCGCACGCTGGCAGGCCACCAAACTAGAGCGACCCACGACAGCTGAAGAGTGTGTGCTAGAGAAAGAGCCATTCTCCTCCCTTTGTTAAATAGAGGCTACAAGTATGCTATTCTAACTTTGATTCCTGAGTGCTACTGAATTCAAATGACCATTCAGTAAAAACCATCAATTTAAATAATAAATTTTAAAAAACAGATGTGGAAAAATCTTCTAAAAAGAAACAGAAACCAGACGCAGCTGCAGAGCCTATGAAATCACTCCAGGGCCCAAGCGGCGGCTACCCCTCAGAGTGCTGTTGCGGGGAGGGGGGGGGGGGGGGCACGGCTTCCCGGCTGTCACCACGTGATGGATGCAATGACACCACAGGGAGTTGTGTAAGGACCTGGCTCCCAGGCGGGCATTTTTCAGGCAAGGCATTTAACTTGTGTGCACATGCTTCCTATTCCCCCCGCGCCGTCAACATCTGAAACCAGGAGGTGCTGAGACCCTTCATTCAGAGTAAAAACTCCTCTCCCTTCTCAAAAGATTAACTTGGCCCGTTGCAGCCAAAGATGATATATAACTGAGAGTATAATTTGTAACCTGTTATTTTTGAATCACTTTCTAAAACAAACAGCAAAGGAAAAGAAAATGAAGGTAAGTTGTTTCAATACATACCAAGTCTTCCAAGTTGCAATTAGCTCCATTTTTAATCAATTCTTTTACTATTTCCAGGTTGCCCTGCTCAGCAGCAATCATCAGCGGAGTCTGGCCACACTGCAGGAGGCAAACAGCACAAAGAGCTCGTCAAGGCTCTGCCACAGTTCGACCAAAACTAGTTAAAGGCACATGCTTACATTTTCCTAACACGATGTTTAGTGCTGGTCACAGAATTTCTTTAATTTAGAAACACCCTTGAAATCTCAAGTTTCCAGTTTCCTAATAATGCAACCAAGAAAAAAGTAAAACTTTGTTGTTGTTTTTTTTACTACAGCATGAGTAATCTTATGGCACTGAAATTTCATTTGGAATCAGTAAATGAGTATTACCAGGCTCTGAAATGAATTACCACATGTATATAAAAATCTTAGGATACCTATGGTAACCAAATTCTCTCTAACAATCCAGTTAGGTTATAATATAGAACATGGTTTTAATAATACATATTTGACAAATCATCAGGATTAAAGGCACAAAAGTTCGCACATCCATATTTACACATATATATGTGAAAACTAAAATCACTTCTCATTATCTTAACCACTGGCAAAAAAAATTACACTATACTGAAAACACAGTTTTAAGGAACAAAATTATTTGTATTAAGTTTTATAAAACAAATACATACTTTGCCATTAAAAATTCATACAAAAGGTCTATTAGTCCATAAAATGTTGCAGTGTGGCTGTTCAGGATGAAATAAGATCAACATTTTATTTACTACTATTGTGGAGGAGAAATGTCTAAAGTTAATGAAAATGGTAAGCATACATTATACTTCCCTGTCTACTGAAGAGAACACACGGCCTATTTAACTCACTCTTAGAGATGGAGGGTCTTTAAAATCCCAAGGTGTGTAGAAGCAACAACTCAGAAAGGGAACTGGGACTCCATTAAAGAAAACATCCCAAAAAGTCCTAATTTTGTTTGGTTAGTCTATTTACAGGAAAACTGGGTCTGGAAGCTCTCTAAAGCTTCCTGGGAACACTTTAGATTTTAGTCATCAAACTTCCTGAACATCAATTATTCCATCTGCATAAAAGTCACCCATAAGTCTCAATGCAATACGTGATCATTTACGTAAGTTCGAATGCACTCCAAAAACAAGGAATCTGACTCCTTCCACTGTGAGAAACGGTGTCATGTTTTCACGCTAGTATCACCAGCACAGGCACTGCCCGTTTCTCACTCGCCGCTGTCCTCAGCACACCACCTCGCACACAGCAGCAGGCAGTCCCCAGTACGAAAGAACTGAATTTCAGAAACGTGGTCTCACCTCATTTCTCTCATCCACATCTTTGCATTTTTCTAGAAGAGCTTTCAGAGCAGGAATGTTTTCTTCTTCTACATAATTTATCACACTCTGCGATATCAGGACTGACATCTTCACGGAAAGCTGTGGTTCCAATGCCTGTGAAAGCAGACGAGATAAAATACACATAATCTGTGAACACGAAACGAAAGTCTGACCTTAACTTGTACAGATACTCCTCCCCTGGCAGGACTGAAAACAAAGCGCCCTAGCTCAGCCCCTAACAGGATGCGGGGCGAGCCCCCCAACCCCCACAAACAGAGCATATTCCCCACAGCCATGCATGGGGGAAGCATGGGTACTTAAGATACTTGGCATTACAAAGGGCAGGTTAATAGCTGTGCTACCGCCCAGGGAGAAATGTGGATGAGACTCGAAGGAAGCCCTGACACAGCAGGGAGCTTCTACAGCACCTGCTCACTAGGCAGGAGGGAGGCTCCTGTGTCAAGGAAGAACTCTCGCCCTGACTAAAGACGGCAGCCGAAAGATTAAAAACAAAAGGGAACTGGTAAAAGTAGCCCATTATAGGAAGGGCTGGGTATAAGGTCACGTAGGAAGCTCCAGGTCAGCATTTAAAATAAGGGAGGGCAGCGAAAAGAAGGTGGTCCTCCACGGGGTCTCGAGGAAGCAACACGCAGCTGTGAGAGAGCTTCAGCCTCCCTGCCTGTAGCGAGCGGGGTGCTACGCCTGCTCCTCTGAGCAGGCCACCATGGGGAAGGGGCCCTGAGGGGCTCAGCCACACAGTCAGAAAGAGAGAGCAGCAAGCAGCAGTGCAGTTTGCAGTCGGGCTTCCGCCACGCATCCCAGTGAGGTCAGAAGGAGGCGTGCAGCTGTGCTGAGTGGGGGCTGGACTAAGAAAGGGGAGCCCCACTGGGAAGCCGGCTTGGAGAACCAGGCAGCAGAGCTGATGGAGTTGGGAATCATGGGGACCTGCCTGACCACGCGCAGATTCGTGGGAAATGCCTGGAATGCTGAACCATGACTGGGAATGCTGACTTTGGTTTTTCTGAAGGACATATGGAGAGGCCACTCTGGGAGGCATGCCTCCCTGGACCCCACCACGGTGCAATGCGACACGGCACATGTTTTCCTGGGCCACCACACAGAGGCACATGTTTTCCTGGACCACTACATGGAGGCTGAGGACAACACACCCCAGACGCTGGAGGAGAGCGCTGCTGCAAGAGGATGGGGACCCTGACACCCACAGTGCACATTCCAGAGGGGATGCAGACTTGTTTGGGAGGCTGGCTTAAAAACGGATAAGGACACGGGGAACTTCTGGGCATGGTGGGGCTTACAGCCTGGTGCAGAGCAGGGGAAGTGCAGGGCTCATGGGAGAGCAGGGCTCTGAGCAGGAGAGCTCCCAGCACCCCCAAGGCTGGAATCCTGTAAATAAAAACTTGTTTTCCTCAACATCAATTGTTGGGTCATGCACCGAAGCACCACATGGATGGGCCCAGGTTTGCTCAGTTACGAGCTGTGCAAATGCCCACCCTGTCTTTCCAAGATGCACACTTTCGTCAATCTAACTCATCCCAACTTCCAACTCCAGAGCCATCCCTTGCACCCTCCCCAAAGAGAAGAAGGGGCTCCACTGCTCCCGCTGCTGTCTGCTCCACCCTAGGAGATGTTAGCTCCAGTTCCCGTCTTCCAACACCAAAACCCATGACTTGCCTCGCCTTCTCACACAGGGTCACTCTTAGCAAATCCTTTTGGTTCTACCTATAAAATACACGGCACAACTCACCACCTCCACCACAACCATGCTGGTCCAAGCCACCGTGACCTTCATCTAGATCCCAACGGCTCCTCCTACCTCCATTTTGCTTTCCCCACAGTCTACCCTCCCTCAAGGCAAGCACAGCGACCTTGTGAAGCTGTAAGTTGGCCCAGAGCTTCTTAAACCATAACACGTCTCAGAATCCTGTAGAGAACTCAAAGAGCCCAGAGGGCTGGCCCTCCCCCAGGGATTCTGACGAGGTCTGGGTGCAGCCCTGACCCTGCATCTTTAACGAGCTCCCAGGCGATGCTGCGGCTGCAGCTGCCGGCTGAAGAACTCCCCCATGAGTGGCCCTGAGTCCCATTTCGTCCTCGCTCAAGGCCTCCATCGGCCTCTCTGAGCACCCAGGGTACAGGCCCTCAGTGTAAGGGGCAGCGTGTCACACCTCTGACTTCACTTGCTACCACTCCTCACCCACTTCACTGCTTGAACACGCCCAGCACTGCGCCTCCCTGGGGCCTCCGCACCAGCCTTTCCGTCTGCCCCGCTTCTCTCCCCCCAGAGGGGCCCGTGGCCGCTCCATCAGTCCTTCAGTGGCCTTGCCAGGGGGTCTGCCCGTGCCACATAAAACAGTGAAGCCTCACACTCCACAGCAGTCCCCCCAATTACCCCCCCACCCCCCAAATTCGGGCCCTGCTTTGTGTTCTCCATTGCACTCACCACTGTCAGAAATGCGACACGCGTGTGCTCACTGTCCATCTGCCACAACTAGAATCCGAGTCCCCAAAGAGCAAGGACTTTGTCTTATTCAACTGGACAGCAAATGCAAACAAACAAATCTCAACTGATACCTTGTACCAAATACATTTACTAACACAAAATTCTCCTAATGTCACATAGAAAAGCACAAAACTTCCAAGGGAAAACAAAGATTTATTTTAGATTGAGCAAAGATTTTTTTTTTTTATATATAATGCTAAAAGCATGGCTTAAACCAACGGACAAATTGGAGCCCACCCAAACTACAAACTGCTGTAGGGAGAACAGCACTGCAGGGGACTGGTGACCCCCCTTTCCCCTCCTCTTCCCCCAAGAGGAACCAGGAACGACTGACCTAGCGGGCCACACCCGCCCCCCAACTGCACTTTGCAGCGCAGAAGCTCTGCCTGTGTCTCACAGGTTCCCAGGCGCTGAGGGGTCACATCTGCTCCCGCAGGACGGACTGTGTCCCCAGAGCCACCCGCCCTGCTGATTCAGATGGGAACTAGAACTTTCCAGCTGACGAAAAGTCACCTTAGAAGCAGGAGACTCTGATCACTGAGGCTCTGGGAGGCCGGGCACGAAGTGCATGGGGTTTGAGTGTGGGGCAGAAGCCTGTCTTTGGGGCCAGAAGACAGAAACCGCTGCACTGCCACCCACTAACGCGACATTCTGGAACAGAAGAACTCGACGGAAACAGTCCGCACGGTGGTGGGCCTCAGGGTGGGGGAGGGAGATGCCAACCACAGTACGAGCGAGTTCGGGGAGTTCAGACTCTTGCATGTCTTGCCTGTGGTGAGAATCACGCGAGTATTTGGCTTTGTCAAAATTAAAAGCTGAACACTAAAAAGAGTGAACCGCATGGAAACTGTACCTTAGTAATGCCTTACTTTTAAATAATCATCCAGAAAGTTACGTTATTTGATCCAGTAACTTCATTCTAAGAATCAATTCTAAAAGCACAAGAAACATGAGGATTTTAATTTTACATTTTGTACTTATGACTAAAATTATGTTGTCCCACAATTTTAGTCATAGTACAAAAACCTTAAGGTGGAGGATTACATAAATTCTGATACATTTCACTGGAAAACTATTCAGTCATCAAATGTTTCCAAAATATGTACTGATAAAAAAACGCCTGTGCTATATTAACAGGGAGAAAAAAATTAGCTGAACAAGACTATATATACAGCATCTCAACTATTTAAAACATACACACTTTTAAATACTGAAATGGGATTAATGTAATTTTTAATTTTCTTTAGAACCTTTCTTTCTGGATTTTCTAGAATGGCATGCTTTCGTCACTGGAGACCAGTAAGAGATGTGTGCTAATGGTTGCCATCAACATTCGACATCTCCATGTACTTCCGAGTCTCACAGGGTCAAGTCTAACGCTCAGAGAGGCAGCCGGGATGAGGCCCTGCCCACCGCTCCCTGCCCATCCCCCCACCAGTGGCAGCGCTTGGGGCGGCCCTATCTGCCTTCGCCCTATCTGCCTTCGCCCCATCTGTCCCTGCCCTGTCTGCCCCCTGCACGGCGAGCACCCCCCTCGTGCCCACCTGCCAAAGCACCCCTCTCCTCTCCAGAGCGTGGCAGGTTCTCTGCTTTCTGCCCGATCCACCTCCTCACGCCCGACCTCCGCCAGCCCCGCTCTCAGGGCCTTGGTTCGGGGCCTTCACCATCTACACACTAAGTAAGACTGCCAACAGCGCAAGGGACAAACTTAAACTAGATCAGGCAAAACAGGACATTTATTTTAGGAGACTGGTTTATTTCCCACAACCACACTGTGGGAAGATGGGTGCCCCTGGAATGGGTGCCGGCAGAATTCTCATTCTCTGTGGCTTAATCCACTTTCATTCTAGACCAGCTTCCACATGAGTGGGAATGTGGCTGCCAACCACTAGGCAGCCCAAATCGAACAGTTTCTGAAACTAGAGAAAGTCTGGATTTGATCCCAGACCCGAAAGTCCCCCAAAAGGCTCTGACTACCCAGACTGTGTCAGGTGCCCACTCGGAACCCATAGGCCACAGTCACAGTCACAGGGCTGGGCAGGCATCACAAGCCCACACCACGTCCGCACCGTCTGCAGAAAAGAGGAACTGCTGTGGTCCAGGTGGGCCCCAAACCAGTCCCCTGTGACACCTCTCACTGCGCCCCCAGGACTGTCTCCCAGCCTGTACTGCCTCCGCCCATCTCTCCCTCCTCCAGTCCCCTGGTCACACAGAAGCAAGAGTGATCAGAAACACACTCCTCTTTAAGTCCTTCCGTTAGTTCCCCATAGACTCACGCTGGGAGAACCCAAGATGATGGCTTCGTTACTCACAAGTTAGCCAAGGCCCAGAAGCCTTGCAAGCCTTTCAAAGCCTCTGTAAAGATCCGATTCCACAATTCCCTCTACGGAAGGCTGTGCTCCGTGCAGAGCAGTGAGCACTCACAAACTCAATTCTTCACAGTGACGGTGAGGGGAGGCAGCCTTCACAGTTGGGCTTGGTCCCACCACTCCAGCCTCAGCGGTCGCCTTCCCACCCTCTGCCCCACCCTGCTTCCCCACTCACAGCCACAGCGTGCTAGCAGCAGCCAGACTAATCTCCTGGCTGGCCTGTCTGTCTCTGCCCCCACCACTTCCTGCTCTTCAGGCCTTTGCACTCACTGCCCCTCCTCTTAGGACGCCCATCCCCCACATGTGGGCCTGGACAGCCGCTCCTCCTGCAACACCATCTCCTGCAACACCATCTCCTGGAAGACTGCCCAGACAGTGCTCACGCTAAGCAGCCTGTGTCCCTGCTCTGGGACACACTCCCCCCACCCCCCCCACCCCATGGACACTGAAACTTAGACTGCTCACACCACACTTGGCTTCCCACCCCACTCACCCTTGTCTACATCAGCCCTTGGCTCCCACCTCCTGGGGCGGGACCCACCTTCCCTCTAGCTGATGCCTGCATCCCGGGGCAGAGAAAGAGAAAAGCAGCCCCTTGGCCAGGCCTTGGTGTCCTCAGGGAACATAAACAACCTCCCAGAACACCAGCACCAGAGGTCACTCTGACTATGACAGCAGGACAAAAACAAGGCCACTGGATATCACATCTAACACAAGACAAAAACGGGAGCCTTGTCCCACCTTCATTTCGATGGCACCTCTTCAAAGAGGCCTTCTCTGTAAAGCACAGTTTAGCAAGGTGCTAGAAAGCAAGGACCCTGGACCGGGTTGCCTTGGGTGGGCTCCTGACTCTACTATTAACATTTTATCACCGTGGGCCTATTTTTTTACCTCAGTGCCTAAGTTTCACCATCTTCAAACAACTGCACACTTTAGGTGAAAAGGGGTTAAAACAGTGCGTAGCACACGCAGACTGGAGAACTAGCAGCCACTCACCACAGAACGTTCCCCTTTCTGACTGGCCTGCCCTGAGCTGGACTGCACCTGTCACAGGGTCCTTCTGGTTTAGGGTATTTCTTTATTCCCATTACAACCCTTTTCTCACTTACTTGTCACTCAGACACCTGCCTGTCTGATAGCTGTCTCTCCCACGAGGACCTAACTCTGATAAGAGAAGGGACTCCGGTCTTCTGCCCCAGCTCAGCCGAGCCTCTTGGCCGGCCACGCTGCAGAACAAAGAACCCAGCCTGGCTGCAGTGATTCCCGACCTGGGCTTGGCACCAGGCACCCTGCGGCGCTTTCAGAAACCCTCCGGGGTCTGATCCCCAGTGTTGCCGAAGTGTGGGCACCCACAAAATGTATCTGAACCCCCGCTGCGGGTCCGGAGGAGCGTCGCCTGGCCACACCCCGGGGCCAGCTGAATGGGACTCTCCAAGGGCAAGGCTGCCTTGTGAACCAGCGCCCCTGATGGCTAGCCGAGGGGGCTGCATACACAGTTATTAGGAGGAAAATGGTCTTCATTGTTTTACACGTTTCTGTATGTCAAAACGACTTGAAAGAAAAATGATTCAACGTGGATGGTGACCAAGAAATCGTTTCCGTGGCAATAAATCGCACAGGCAAGAAATCGATGGCTTGCCGCTCCGCTGCCAGGCGTTTGAAGGCTGGCACAGCACAATGGAGCCATGGAGCCCGGGAGGACAGCAAAGGGGGAAACCAAGGCCTGGCCTGGCAGCCCCAGCACAGGCCCCGCGCACCGCCGCCTCCGCGGAGGGCAGGGGCGGGGCACTCCCGGGGGCGGGGAGCGGTGGCGGCTCCGCATCGAGAAAATAACTGTTTCGCCCCCGCCCCCGCCCCCATTCCCATTCCCATTCCCGCCCCGAGGCGTCTGCCGGGCCCGGAGAGACGGAACCGAGGCCGTAAATCCGAGACCTCCCGGCCCTCAAGCCGGCGCACACTCGCGGGAGCCCCGGGTCCCCGGGCTCCCCGGCCTCGACCCCTCCCCGGCCAGCCAACCCGCGAAGCCGACCACAACACTCACCGTCTCACAGCCGGCCAAGGACAGTTCGGGCGGGAAGGACCGGCTTTGCCGCAGGCGCTGTTAGAAACCGGGAAATGCTGACGAGGCGGCTTCCAGCACTTCGACCCTCACACACCCGGCGGCCATTTTCCTCCGTCTCTCCGAGCTGACAGGTCACGTGACCGCTGGGCGGGGCGACGTGTGGCCACGCCCCCAGAGTCCAGACGGCACCTGTGGGCGAGGCTGAAGGGGCTGCCGGCGCCGGCGGGCGCGCGCCGAGTCCCCAGGCCCTGCGGAGTCCCCAGGCCCTGCCGCCTCCTTCTAGCCTCCTAACAGGTGTTTTTGACAAGTGCCAGGCAATATTCGCGTCACTGTCAACGTCATTCTTCTTGTCGTGGTTAATTTATTTTCCCCATTCACCATCAGAACCTAAGCTTACGCAGAGACCTACAAAGCAAGAGTAACTTCGGAAGACATTGCAAATGAAGGCCGGCTCACATCCCTTCCTCGGGGCCGCACAGCGAGTCTCCGCCTTCTCTGAACGCGCACGGGGTCCCCACTCCTGGTCCAGAGGGCCCGCCAGCTCCTGGCTCGCTCACACCCACTCCGTAGTCCCCAGGGTCTGGCTTCCACCCCCATCTCTACAGAGGTGACGTCTGACTTGCCCCACTCGCCAGTTGGTTGTATTTACAGTTTCTGGAACGCTTGGGCCATGCTCTTCCTCCTCCTCTCCTCGCTTTTCCAAAGTGTTGTTCCCACACCTGGACATTCTTCCCTGCCTGCATCTGGCTGACCCCAACAGATGAAGCCTCTTTGTCTTTGAGGGTACAGTTCACGCAGTCCCCTCCTCCGTGAGCTCCCTGGATGGCCTGATGCAGGTTTGCCACTCCACCTTCTGGACTCACCTTTTACTCCTCGGTACTGGGGATGCAGTAGGTACCCAAAAGTACATCTTAAAGCCGATTTTAACCTGTTTACTGGTCTTTGCCCCTGTCCATTTTCCCCGCCCCGGTTCACTCCATGCTCATTCCACACCAATTGCCCTCACACAGTTTGAAACAGCGTCTGTCCTTCCAAGCCTTTAAGGCTGAAAGCAATTCACCACTCCGCCATGCACTCTGAGATGCTCTCACTGTCCCATGCGTGTTGCACCAACGCCTGAGGGAGCCATACTCTTTCCTGACTGTATCCACTGGGAGACACTCTTCAATAGTTCCGAACCTCGGCGCATCAAAAACATCTGTGGACCTTTGAAAACATCAACACAACACTCGTTGGGGGTTTAAAAATGTCTCCACAGCTGATTCCAATGAAACACCATCCTGAGACCTGGGTTTTGGTCCCACTGTGTCCAAAGCAGTGATTTCAAATACGAACGTCCCTTTTTAATGTCAAACCGTTTTTTCTTCTTTTTTCTCAATTATTGTTCAAGTATAGTGTTCTGTCTTTTATGCCCATCCCAGCCCTTCCCCCCAGCCCTCGTCAAAGCGTTCTCGAGGACCTATACAGGGCTAGCAGGCGGCCTTTTAGGGACCACTGGTGCTGAGAGCTCCAGGGAACTGGAATCTGTGGTTCCACAGGAATCAGTCGCCCAGGGTGGGGACCTGTGCTCTAGATGGAGCAAACTACAGTAGTCCCCCCTTCCCCACTATTTCACCTTCCAGGTTTCTTGCTTCAGCAAACCACTGAAATCACTTCAAGAGTCTAGCTTTTCTTCTTGTCCTGTGGTTTTATGTAGAAGGAAAACTTGGAGCTATCTCCCCATTCCTCACCATGCTCCCCCAGGAACGAACGGTTCCTGGAACCATCCTTCTCAGCCGTGCAAGCATGCTGGGATGGTGGTGCCAGCAGGTCCAGTCCTTTCACATGGTTTCAATTTCATCTCAGGTAGAATTTTCCTTGGAAGCCTTAGGATGGTTTGCCCAGGGCTCTGCCTTTAAAATTGTCTTTCTCTGATTATAAGAGGCAAATGCGTTCATTATGAAATATTTAAAAAATACAGAAACATTTGAGGAAGATATCTCCGTTAATCTCACCACTCAGAGTTCCCTGACCTCTTAAACAGAGACTTGAAGCAAAATTTTTATTAACCAAAGTCATTATTTGAAACATCCATTATTGAAAAGGGGAAGTGTCCCAGGGATGCCCCCGAGATGTCATTTTGTTGCCTTAGTTGATGATGGCTGTTTCCATCACACCTTGTGGTGTTTTTGCCAGTCTTGTCCCTTCTATATAAAAGACACACAGATGGCTGTTTCCTCTTCTCTGGGGCGGCACCAGGGAGAAGAGGGATGCACAACAGCACAGAGTTAAGGACAGATGGGAGAGGCAACAGGAGAGGGGAGACCGTGGAACCCTGTGTTCAAGAGGGGGTGGGGTGGAGAGAAAGAAGCAGGGAGAGAAGAGAAACAGTTATAATTCACTTTGTATCATTTCACATGGAAAGGACTCCAGGGTTTTCTTTTAAAGATTTTATTTATTTATTTTTAGAGAGAGGGGAAGGGAGGGAGAAAGAGAGGGAGAGAAACATCAATGTGTGGTTGCCTCCTGAATGCCCCCAGCTGGGGACCTGGCCCACAACCCAGGCATGTGCCGTGACTGGGAATGGAACTGGCGACCCTTTGGTTCACAGGCTGGTGCTCAGTCCACTGAGCCACACCAGCCAGGGCTCAAATACTTTTATTATTAATAATTCTATTTTATCCCTGTAGTTTTTTCCTCTCTCTAAAACCAACATTTAACCTAAAAATAACTGCTTTTCTATTTGCTTCTTAGGAAGAATTAAACCTTTTTCTCTTGACTTCCAAATTGCCTACTAAGTGGTTCTTTCTTGAATTAAACTGACTTCAACATGATTTGTTCATGCATTTGGATATTCTGGAACCAATACAACACTTCAAATTACTATCACTTTGTAATCAGCTGTAATATTTTCTAGAATAAGTTCTCTAAGATTATCCTTCTTGGCCCTTTGCACTTCCACTGCGTATCCTTCTCCGAGTTCAGAGTAATTGATGCCTTTCATCAGCACCATCTTTCTGACATTCTCTCCTCTCCCCTCTGGACTCCGGTCACTCACGTGCTCAACCTTTGAACCATAGCTGCCATGTCTCTTACTCTCTCATCTGTGTTTCCTGTCTTGTATAGTCTCATCATGCTTTGCTCTGAGTATTTGGATATACGCCTTGAAGAGGAAGAGATTAATTGCATTTGGAGGAAGCTGAAAGGGCTTTTTAATCAAGATAAGATTTGAGCTGGTTTTTCCTTACAGATTGTCTAGAACTTTCTGTGGCCAGTATTTTACTTAAGCAGAGATGTGAGTGACATACAGTCAAAAAGTGACAAATGCAATTGTATAACCATAATATGGGAGGGGAAAGGTGTGTAAGAAAAAAGTAGATAACACTAGTCAAATACCAGCGTATCAGATAGCTGGAAACTAAGCCTGAAGCAATAGCAACCAGTATACAACTTTGGTGACCCCAGCACACAGAGTCCGCTGGAGCCCTACCAGGAGACTGCTCATGAGAGAATGGGAAAGCTGTAGGATGTCCCCACAGAGGCTTTCAACTGTGGGATCAGCTTCCATTCACTCATGAAGTCATTTCACCCGTTCCCATCAGTGAACCCTCATCACAGGCCACGCTCCTCTCAACAGGGAATGAGCCTCTCTAAGACTCGCTCATTCCACCAGCAGTGACAGAGTGCCTACCCCGCACTCAACGCTCTTCCAGGAGGCAGTGTGAGGACAGACACAGGAGTGAGGGCAGGTCCCTGCCATCGGCCCTCACATGCCAAAGCGGGAGGCAGACGACCCCCGGCCGGCGACAGACAGGCTGGGAGGCCGCAGGCGGTCCTGCATGCTGTGGAGGAGGAGGGCGAGGGGCGACAAGGTGAGGAGCCCAGGGCGAAGGCCGAGGGGTGGCGGCGGAGGAGGAGGGGTGCACTCGGAGGAAAGGTGCGAGCAGATGAGGCAGTAGGGTCAAAGTCCCAGGGTGGTGACGAATGGAGCGTGTTCAAAGAACAGGAGCAGGTCCAGGAGGGGGAGTGGCAAGGTCAGGGGCGAGGGAAGGAGCGGAGGAGACCAGGGACTAGGCCGGCAGGGCGTTTCGGACCACAAGGAAGACAGTGTTACTGCAGGGAAGAGGGGCGCTGCGAGAGATTTTGAGAGAGCAGGGCCCCTGCTGACCTGTTCCAGAACTGCCACCTGCTGTCTGTCCGGTGGCCGGGGTGAAGTGGGGACGTTTTTTGCGATGCTACAAGCAAGGCAAGGGTGGTTCGGGCCAGGGTGACAGACGCACAGATGGAAAGTTGGGTTCTGGGTGTATTTGGGAGCAGATGCCCAGTGCCAGAGGCAGCTGAGAAGTGAAGACCAAGCAGGTCTGTCCCAGCCAGGAGCAGAAGCTCGTCCCTGCCACATTCCGTCACAGATGTGCAAAGTTGGAAGATCTATGCCTCGTCAAAAAGGAAGCGCTCTCCTGTGAAAATACATACAAGAAGAAAAACACCGGGCCAATCCTGTGGGAAGACACTCCCCACAACCCCTGCCCAGCTGTCCTCCGAGCTTTCAGGTCCTGAGAAGAAGCGGGAAGTCTGCGGCATCATCCCCACCAGGGTGACACAATGACTCAATATGAAGCACCCTGCCCAGGACCCTGAGGCAGAAAAGGGCACTGAGAGAAACCAAGACAAGGAGATCTGAGTACAGTCGGGGCTGCAGGTAATAATGCACCCACATCGGTGCATTAGTCACGACAGAAGTGCCACATGTGGGATATTAATGACTGGGGGGCGCTGTGCTGTCTTCCCGTTTTCTGTCAATCTAGAACTATCCTAAAAGAAAGTGATACATATACTTAACATTCCAGCAGTTTCCAATGCGCCACACTTCCCTCTCTCTCATCAGAGTCCCTCTGCTTTTAGGACAGACACCTGTGCCCCAGCACAGCAAGGGGCCTCAGCTGGTAAGGGAGGGGGAAGGCCGTGAGCCAAGGTCACTGGCAAGGATGGTGGGGTCCTAGACATGATGGAGTCTGCAGACCAGAGGGAGTGAGGTGCGGAGCTGGAAGCAGGCTGAGAAGAGACTGCCCGGAGTGAGAGACCAGCGGTGATGAGGTCTAACTCGCGTCTACCCAGGTGGCCTGAGCCGAACAGGGGACGCCAGCAGGCCAGGGGACTGGGAGGCCAGGGAGCTGTCGGGTTCTTCTGTAGGGGTCTCAGAATCATCGAGGGCCACGTGCCAGACAGGAGCAGGGTTCAGGTTCCGGTCTTTTCCATCAGGGAGGGACCCAGGAAGCTCGCAGACAGCAGCAGTAAGGAGGGATGGCACGAGCTTCTCGGCTCTGGTGTTTCAGGAGGAAGCGGGGGGCAACCGTCTGTATGCAACGGGAAGGAAAGAGGGCACCGCTCTCACCTGCAGGCCCAGGCAGAGAGACGGCTGCAAGGGAACCAGTCTTTCAGGAGACGCCTGGGTTTTCGTTGGAGCCAAAGGGAAAGGGAGCCTCAGAGGCACCTGGGGGGGGCTCTTCTCGTAATGCACCCCGCACTCCCAGGACAAGGGCGGGGCTTGGGGGTCAGGGCAGGGTGGAAGATGGGCTGTACAGAGCTGCGTGGGACAGCCAGGCTCCCACTTTCAATGACGACAATGGAGCCGCTGGGTCAGAGGGAGAAGAGTGGAAATGCTGTGCCTCCAGGCAGAAACTTCCACGCAAGCCCAGGGCAGCAGGCATTACACAGAAGTCTGATCTTGTTCAGCCATTCGCAAGGGACTTCCCACCCAAGGGCAACCCCACCGTCTGCTAAAAAACCTACTGACATCACGGGGTTCTGGGTCCACACCCCTAATGGGAAAAACCGGCAGGAGCACCATTATTGGCACAAAAGTCCCTAGTGCGTCCTTTGCAGCTTCTCCCTGAGCAAACTGACTCAGAAGTCAGATGCTAGTCATCTGGGCTGTTTCCCTAGAGTGGGTGTGTCTGGGATCACCTCACTGACTGCTTTTCTGTCATTCTTCTTGGTGAACGCTAAGAAAAGCTCTCATTAATTTTACCTGTGTGTGGCCTAACTGCGCCCAAGAGACATTACTGAGAAAACACGGTGCGCCAGCGTCTAAGAGGTGGGGAGGACCGCCTCCCAGAAGCCCAGGGAAGACGCTCAGGGAGAGTGGTCAGTGCAGCCTAACATTGCACACATCGGGAGAAAACGGGGAAACTGGCCATGACGTTCAGACACAGAGGCCAGAGCGGCCCTTGCAGAGGGACTTGGTGGAGGTGGGGACAAGTAAGGAAGCAGAGGGACTGTGCTGGTGACTCTTTCAGAAGCTTTATCATAAATGCTGAGTGGGCTGTAGTGCAGGTTCCCACTACTTGTCCGTCTTTGATTTTTGGATGGCAGCATCTCGGTCCTCAAGGCTAATGGCTCACGCACATTGAGAAAATGTACAAACAGGAAATCAACTTTTGGGGGAACTGGTGGCCCCCTTGGCTGGTGGGAGGGCTCGCCTTCTCAGGGGCCCTTGGGCGCTGGGTGTCGGGCAGCTGTCTCCCCAGGGGTGGCTTTAAACAGCTGGCACCCAAGCTCAGGCCTGGGGCCCGTTTTTTAAGGCTGTTCTCATGCGCACCTGTGAAAGGGGTGGTGGCCAGCAACTGGCACCGCACTGGGCACTGTGTCTGGCTCCACCCTTCAGCTGGTTCTGCTCAGGAAAGCCACTAGACGGAACAGAGGACTCAACACCAAAGCAAGCACACATGGTCAGTAAGATACAGCGTGACAAAGTAGGAAAGAGTTACCAGGAAAAAAATGCAGCGTTTCAGTGATGTTACAAACCTGCACCGGCACGCGGCTGGAGCCACAAGTGGACGGTGTCAACGCGACCCATGTCACTGCAGACACCTAGGAAGCTGTCGGACACGGAGCACGGGAGCACCTTTGAAATCAGAGCTAAGCTCACCGGGCAGGCCAACCAAGTGAAGAGCTTACCAAGAGGCTCAGATGGAGAGTTACCATTCCGAGAAGGGAGGGGGAAGCAAAAGGCGGAGGCAGGTATGCTGGCCTCACGGACACCGTTCTTTTTACAGAAAAAAAGACAAATTTTGAACCTCACAAGGCAAAGCAGAAACATGTCCCACCTGAGTGGCAGGCACAAGCATCTGTCATGCTGCTCTGTGCTGATCCACACGCTTGAATTATTTTTTTAAAAATTGGCTCAGTTTCTTCCCACTCCTCCTCTTGTTAACTGGGGGAGAGAAGTAGCTGTTGGACAGGGGCACACAGACTCGCACTGGCGTCGCTCCGGTCGTCTCGGTTCTATCTGGTGCAGCACCCCACCGGCCCTGGCACGCCCTCTTCCTCTAATTAACTCCCCTCGCACGTCCTTCTCAGCCCAGTAAACACCTCCTCCCAAACTCGGTGCCAACTCCTGTGTGTCCTGATCCGGCCCTCGCCTGGTTCCCCACCCACCTCCCTCCCTAAGGTCCTCTGTGCCAGCTCTCACAAAGCACTCACTGTATTATGTGGGCGTCACTTATTAGCTCCTTGAAGGCGAGGGCAATGACTCACTTCAGTTACCCTGCACATGGATAGGAACTCATTTAGCTTGTGGAATGAATAACTGAAAGAAAAAAACCCAAATTCAAGCTCTATAAAATAGGCCTGTTAGGACCTGGTCTTCCTGGGCCTTCCTGACCATGCAGTCAAGCTGGCCTCAGCTGCCCTGCTCGTCTGCACAAACACCCATGAGGGCCATGCTGGCCAGTGATGTGGGCACAGCCCCGAGTCTCCAAATGGGGTCATTTAACCCAGCCATCCTGGTCTGAGGCCCTCCAGAGAGAAGGCACCACAGCTGGATGCACATGTATGTTGCACGGCTGGCACCCTGTACAATGGCACAACTTAATGCATGATGTTCCCCTACAGCAGGGTCTGCATGAGCACGCCCAAGCACCTTGGTGTGACCGCATACAGAAACCTGGTGGGACTCCCAGCACCCGGCTCCTCGGAAGCACAGCCCAGACACACACATCCATACAGGGAAGGCTCCCGGGGCAGGAAGTCCAGCTCCTTCTCTTTGTAACAGAGGAATGTCAGCAGCTTCGCGTTATCTCTCAAGAGAATGAAAGATACCACACACCAATTGAAGGTTGCTTAAACTGCCTTCCAAAGTGTTTATCATGTGATGTTTCTTTTAAATAATTTCCAAGCAGTTAGAGAGTCCATGAATCCTTAGACTTTTATTATCATATTGAAGAATCCGGCAATAAAAAAAAAATTACTTCTCACGACAGGCCTGGTGTTCAGCTCTACACATGGAACTCAGAGCCTCTGAAATCAGCACGCACACACCTGTTTTCAAACTACTATTTAATGAGTTTTAAAGACACAGATTAGAAAAGAACATTCACGTGTAAGTTAAAGATGTCACCGATGCAACAGGCCAGAAGCGCAGCTCTGAGGACAGACTGGAACCGAGTGGCCGTGGAACCGCCACGCTACAGCAGACCCGCACGTGGCAGTCTCACGGACCGCATTATGAGAACTATGTACGGGTCTGTTGAAAACGCTTCTTAAAAAACACTTTTGGAATCGTAAAAACAAAAAGCACAGACCACATTCTGTGCTCCCCCAGGGAGGGCAAAGATGTCCTGTAAACCATGGGCACTGGGACCCTCCTCCCGTTCGGAGACACCGCCCAACTACTCCTGGGTGGAGACGGGGGCGGCAGGAATGAAATCACACACTCCCACCTGAACTGTGTCCACTTCTGCCCCGTGCTTTGCCTCGGAGCCCCCTCGGGAGCACACAGGTGAGGGATGAGAAGACGGGTTCGGAATGTGTTTGTGATGAACTTGGACTCCCTTCTCCAAGCAATCAAGTCAGAAGCGAGTGCACTTTGGGGACAGATCCATGTGACACAGAACCAGAAACACTTACAATGGGCAGAGAGGTATGCTTTAAAACTCTGTGAAACTCTTCACATGTTTGTCCTCTGATGGGAAAGGACAAAAAGGAACACCAACACATCAATTTCTCCAAGAAGTTACCCCTAAATAAGGACCGGGCAGGAGGACACTGTCATTTACGATTCCAGGAAAAGACAGCCAGTCACTTTTTCCATTTCCAACAGGTTATTCAGAAAACGTTTAGTCATTCTACTGCTGTTGCTCTGTAACTCCTGGGCTTTCATTACAATTGCATCTTCCCACAGTAGTAACATCTGACAAAACTTGACTGAGTTTTGACTGGGGATGGCTGCGCACCACCGAGGAAGCCCGAGCATTCGGCCCTGCACAGATTGTCACCCTGATGCTCACGGAGCCGAGTCGTGGAGCGTGTTGTCTGCCTCATAGAAGATGCACGGAAAGAAGACAGTTACGGTCAGCTTTAAAGGCAAGGCAAACCAGCACAAATATGTGTCTGGAGGTTCTGTTTTAGAGAGTCTTCCCACTGATGGACCTGAGCGCTCCTCCACTCTTCACGGGGGCTTGCGCAATGTGAAAAACCTACTAAAATAAATATAATTTTAAAACGCACACATTATTAAGCAGCCCACCCATCAAAATGGACTTGGCCGCATCCTCTGTACGAGAGCTCAGTCTGCAGCTTCGTCGCCGACTCTAAGAGCATTCCCACAACCACCACACGGAGATTCCATTTCATGGGTCCTTCAGCCCGGAGAGCTGCTATAAACACATGTGCGTGCCCGGTGCTGCAGAAAATCGCTGGAGACACCCCCATGTGCTAATCTTCTGCATCCAAATCCGAGTGGCATTTCTTCTTTTAAACGCAAACCTTGTCCTTTGGATGTGCAGAGCACAATGACCAGCCACTGGGCCGAGGGAACAGTGCCATCAGAACTGGAGGGCAGGAGGGTGGCACTTCACATCATCATTCAGAACCCTGCACCCACGTTACACACGACATATTCAACTTCAGATGGACTGTTAGCGGCTAAATGAGCCCCACAAAATACCAGTCTATGTCTGCAACTCGGACAAATCACTTGCTGACGGTGGTGACAGGTCCCGTTCTGAATCAATTATTCTCTCCATTAACTTTTTCTTTCAATTATACTGTATAACTCTTAAAACCAATTGATAATTTTGAACACTGTGGAATAAGGAAACAGAAGAGAATAAATGTCCAGAGTTATTAATGAATATTCAAAATCCTAGAAAGGAAAGATCCTTGTCCTAAGTGTAAGCAAGTCCTTGAATTAAAGTATAAATTTTGTAATGACTTTAGTGGCAAAATATTTTAATTTTCCTGTAGTTTAAAATAAGGTATAACTAAATTGTGTTTTAAATATCTTTGAAATAATAGTTAAGAAGTTATATTGTGGTAAACTGTGCCAGTGAAGCTGGCAATTTGTATAAGGTTTTTACATATTTTTTTCAAGTTTACATGGCACAAACAGAAACAAATGAAAAAGGAAACAGAGAAAGCTAAACGAAAGCACATTCCCTCAGCACAGACCATTTCACGATGAAAGACTCAGTTCAAGCGCTGCATTCATTAAAAATGGTGTGCCTTTTGCTTCAATGGCCTGACAGGTTTTCCTTTGTCGCCATCAAAAACCTTCTCCAGAGTCAGGGCTTTGACACCGGTCATCACAGTGAACCACCATGACAGTCATTCTGACTGTGGACCTGCCCTCGCCCGGGACTCTACACGGATCTCGCTCACGGCCTTCGTTGGTGACCAGCACAGCTGGTCGCAGGCCTGGAGAACCGACCCTTCGGGCTCATTAAGCAACTTCGTCACGCATGCAGGCGGCTCGTCTGAACCACAGGCTCCTGGATGGTGGGGCTGCAGGACGGTCCGGGGCCCCTGCAATCTTCAGTGCCCGTGTGGCGACCCTCGCTTCCCCGGAACCATCCTGCTCACTGCAAATCTTCCTCCAAACTGGCGCCTGGAGGTCCTGCATGTGAACGGCACCCGTGGCGGGGAGCAACAACAAAGTACTTTTCCACTCGCAGCACTGCGGTGGCCTAAGTGATGGCTGGCCATTCTTGAAACCAAATAAACCTCAATCACACAGGGTGTTTCACAAGCTAAATAAATTCCTCCAATTCCCCCAAGTTCCAATAAAAATACTTATTTTAAAAACCAAGAATAAGCCACTTGTAAAATGGAGACAGCTGAGATACATCAAATTAAAATAACTGTTATTGTCCCAAGAAAATGAATTATTTTTATTTTTTCCCCGCAGTGTCGTTAATCAACCGGAAGTATAAATATGACATTGACGGACCATCTCCGGCGTGGCCTCATGACAAGGGAAGAGTGGAGGAGTCACACACACGGGCACGGAACCCTGTTCTGTGACTTGGAAGCAGCACGCGGCTCAGCGAACCCGCTCCCACTGGCATGTGGGGAGACAGCAGCGGAGACGCACGGGTGTTCAACTCCTGTACCGGGGTGTCCGTCCTCACAGCACCGCCAGTGGACTCATTCACTTCACAGAGCACGAGAAGCTGCCCTTTGAGGAGACAGTCAGCTTGAGAATTAGAATCATTTCTTTAGCTTTTCTTCCAGATTGCATACTTGTGATTACGATTTCTCCAAAATGAGAGAAAAGCTACCCAACAATTTTATACATTAAAAAAAAAATGAGCTGATCCAGGGAAGTGAAAATCAGTCCGTTTATCTTTCGAGTCGCTGGAAACTCCGCCAGTTACCTCTTCTCCTCAGTGGTCTCGATGCGGCTGCGTTCACTGAGCAGGAGGTAACAGCGACCCGAGGGCTACAGGCTGAGAGCCAAAGTCCAGTCCGGGAACAGGAACAAACCCGGCTATTGGCAAATGGTTAAATAGGCCAAACAGAAAATGTTTTATTAAGTTTTCTAGTTTTCACTCATGACATGCCTAGACTTGTCTTTTAAACTCTAAACTTATTTACTTTTTCTTAAAAGTGACCAGCTTTTCTGCGGCATTAATTAAACTGAGGAGAGATTTGGGGGGCAGATATTTTCCATGGTTATTCTTGTCTGTCCTCTCACATCACATGGCCAGCTTAATTTCAAGCGTGGAAAAGTAGGAAAAATTTACTCAGCTACCTGCTCTCTCTGAGAGGTAATGGGGCATGGCTGCTGACCTCATCGGGTAGGGAAAAATGGCCTTTAGAAAACTAAACACAGTTCGCACAAATACTCAGATATTTCTAAAGGTCTAAGAAGATAGAGACATTTTTGCTAATTAGGACCTCAAAAACTTCAAGTATGTTTTTCCTTTCTTCTTTTTTTTAAAAAGATTTTATTTATTTATTTTTAGAGAAAGGAGAAGGGAGGGGAAAAGAGAGGGAGAGAAACATCAATGTGGGGTTGTCTCTCACACGCCCCCTACTGGGGACCTGGCCCACAACTCAGGCATGTGACCTGACAGGGAATCGAACTTGTGACCTTTTGGTTCGCAGGCCGGTGCTCAATCCACTGAGCCACACTAGCCAGGGCTACTTTTCCTTTCTTCCTTAAATGAAATATTACCTCACTTAAGCCAGATGGTTGTTCTGTCCTTAACTTCACTGGAAAATTTACTAATAACAAAAATAAAAAAGAGAGACCACAGACAGATAATCTGCATTTCATTAAATAATTTAAGGCAAAAAGAAAATAAATTCCACAAAGATTGGTCAAATAAAGGTGCAGTCGAGAGGCCCTGCCCCCCATCCTGCTCGCAGCCCTGGGGAGGGATTCACGGCTGAGGCCCTGATGCCAGCCCGGCATATCGCCCCACTGTCCTCGTTCGGCTACTGCAGCAGCACGAGACTGTGGGGTTCAGGGAGTTACCTCAGAGTCAAGGCAAGTTCATTATGGTGAAAGCAGCCCAAAAGATACAAGCACATTTTTCTAATTACAGAATCGAAAACTCATTAACAAGAGTTAACAGCAAAATTTTAATGTGAGAAGTTAAGAGTTTGGAAACTAATTTGTATTATTCTCTAAAACTGTGGTTCAAATCCAATGACATTAAGTTTTCATTTCCCTAGAACCTTCCCGAATATGAATCAAACTGTCGAGGAGGAGAAGGTGAATAGCCGGATAGTAGCCTTACCCAGTGATTTCTCTTTCAAAACCTTCACGCAATCTCCCATTATTAATTTCATCATCCTTTTACAGTCCTCTATAATTTATGCTTGATAAATTTCATTGAAGATCTGCAGTATTAAAAAGTTATTAAACCTTTATATCTGACATATCACAAAAGCTCAGATAAATACGGGAGAAAAGCACTTCGCTGAGCACCCAGCACCTGCCGGCACCCGCGCTGCCTCCTGCGGCCACCAGCTCCAGCCCACCGCACAGCGCCCTGCGCACTCCTGCCCTCCCACCTGCCAGCCTGCCTCCGCCATCTTTTCTCTCTTCTGTAGGAAAATGAGCTTGAAATATCGCATTCCCAATCTTTGATTATGCTTACGAAATTCTTCCTTGAAGGGCTCTCTGACAAAGTAATTAAACTCTCCGGGAAAGTGAGCTCCCTATACTTTGGCATCCGCACTATTTACGGATTCACTGTCCACTGTAGTGATCTGAGATACTTTAAGAAAACCCTTCACATACTGAGATGTTTATTGCATTTTTAAACTAGCCACAATTTTAAACGTCCTGTTTTGATTTTCCCCAGAATTCCTTCATAGCCTAGAACATCAAATATTGAAAGAGCTCTCACAGCGGCACACCTGGAAACACCATTTAGGGACAATAGTTTAGGAAACAGAGGGCTTAAGGCAAGACATTCATTTGGAAAAGTTAACTTCTCCCCATCGCCCAGATCAACACAATCCTTTTCCACCTCTTCAGCGCCTTGGGGTACGCAACGGACGTTCAGCAGCAGGGCCCCCACATGCCCCTGCTGCCGTGGGCTGAGGCCCCGAGCCCACTGCAATAATGAGAGTGTTCTGTGTAAGGCGTGGCCCCCAGGGACACGGCATGGGAGGGCTCATTCTGCCCCACTTCTAAGCAGATGCACAGGAAATTCCCTATCGACAACTGTCCGATTTCCCCCCAACTTTCAGACGAACCCAGACCCTTGAGAAGGTGCTACGATTGGTTTCTGTTAAGGTACAAAAAGCAGCCGCTGCACGCCTCCCCCGTCACTGGTGCAGCGACGGGTGTCTAGACGCTGCTTCTTGATTCTGATTGCAAACACTGTTTGTCACAGAAAAACTGTTCTGTCCCGAAGAATTCTCTGTGTCATCGAACTTTTTGGATTGTGAGAGCTGCACATTTTCATGTGTACTCTTTCCTCTTTGAGTTTTTTTCACTGGTAGCAACAGTAACACCAAGATACCAGCAATATGAAGGCAATAATACCAGGAGCTGGAAGAAAAAAGAAAAACTTTATTACAGTTTAACAATCCTTAATAACTATATACTTGGCAAAATGTCACATGCCCCCCTCGGGATGTGTTTATTTACTACATTATTCCCTTATGCCCCCACCCCTGCCCAAGATGAATCTCCACAGTGTATTCCAGGGGGTGTTTATGAGGCTCTGGATAAGCCCAACTGATTATAAGCATGAGACTAGTTATCGTATTACATCTCTCTGTAAGGGGCATAAGGCCATGGCTAAATAGACCAACAACAAAAAGGCACTTATTAGTAGCTGCAGCGACCTGAAAGTAATCTCTCAAATCCACAGAACCAAATACTGGGCAAAGGAGAGAATGCAAGAATAGCAGAGATTTCGCCTGCCCTGGCATCTCCTGCCTGGTGTGGTCCTAATTAAGTTACATGTAGTCTGATGCAGTGAGTGACAGATAAGCAACACGGCTTCTTGACGGTCACTGTCACGAAATTAGAAGACGCGTCACGCAGATTAAATGGAAGCTAAACGTGACCGAAGCGGCTGCCACAGCGGTAAGTTCACGCGACCGTGAACGAAAACACTGGGCGGAAATTCACACAGCAGCTCGCTCCATCACGTTAAAATGTATGTAACAATTTCATTAAAACGGATACTGTCGTCACACTCAATCCAACAAGTTTCGGCCCCACATCCCGTGCCGTCATTCCAAAGGCTGGGCAGCGGAGAATCTGTGAGAGAATGAGGTCTTCGATCTCGAAGACCGCTCAGGTCGGGGAGAGCAGAGGAGTGAGACGAAGCGTGAACTCAGGACGATGACGTCCCTGTCTCGGGGACGACACGGTGCCGCTGAAGCACGAGGCAGAGTGAAGCTCGAACAGGTAAATGGACTGGCACTAACTTATGTCCTTTCGATTCAAGAAGTTAAGAGAATGAGTAGCTCCTTGTAAAGAAGAGCTACGCCTTCTGGTTAACCTGGGGGGTCTGAGGCACTGGCCACCCGGCTGCTGGTTCTCCAGCCCAGACCCTCATCTGAGGACCGAGGGGGGACACGACTCCGCAGAGAGACCGGAAACTGCGGGTCTCAAGATCGGGAAGTACGGCCCAGGCCCTTCTCGGCAGGAAACGAGGCGCTGGCAGCAAGGAGAGCTCTTTCAGGAAGGAGTCACCCCAGGGACACGGCCGGGGCAGGAGCACTCACCTGTAGAAGGTGAGGGACGGTTTTACGGAGAGCAGCACGAACGGCACGACGGTGTAGCTCACGGCTACCTGGGTGGCTGCCCACGTGACCACGTCATACAACAGTTTAAGTTGGGGAGACGCGGTGAAATAATGCCTGAAGTTATTTCTCACCTGAAACAGAGAAACACAAATATCTACTTCACCTCTAACACTGCTTACGAAAGTACGCCACCTCCATCGAGGGTTTCGGGACGTGGGAGCACCGCGCTCAGACGGGGGTCTGACAGGAGAGCCCCTGCCAGGAGGCGGGCTTGAAATCACACGTGCACGTAGGAGAACACGGAGAGACAGCGCAGAAACACGCAGGCTGAATGTGTGAGTCTGGGGAAAGGGCAGAGAGGAGGAGTCCTTCCCAACTCTGCTGTAGACTTGAAGTTGTATTAAAATTAAACATTTCCAAAAAAGTTAAAAATAACGCTGCCTGGAGCTCCTGGGATCTCTCTCCCATGTTTCCGCAGCAGGGACGATGTTCACCACGGCAACCATGACGGGACAGCCCCTACTCTGTCCTCTCGTTGAGGAGGGCGGGCACCACACTCCAGCTCTCCCACGACAAACGACAGCGGTGCACACACTGTCAGTCAGTGCCTGCTGGCGGGGGGCGGGTGCTGGAAAAGCAGCTTTCTAGTAGCTGCTGTTTCGTTGTTTTTTAGCTTCTAGAGAACAATCGGTTGTGAAAAGCGTAAACTTAAACATTGTTTCCTGTTGTGTTCACTGCTTCTCTTGAGAGGACGCTGACAAGTGGCCTGTGGCCCTGCTGCGAGGACGCGGTGTGAGTCCATCTGAGGGGAGGTGCTGTGTGGGGCATGGCACTGCCCACCCCCCACCATCCCTCCCTGCCCAGCGCCCACCCCTGCAGTTCCCACTCACTCTGTCCCCTCCGCCACCCTCAGCAACCCCACCCTCCTCTAGTGCCTGGGTCCCTGACACACAGACAGAAGGGGACGAACCCTTGCCCAGTCTCAAGGTCAAGTTCTCTCTCCTATTCTTGCCCTGCTGCCCCCACCCTGCCCTTCGCCTTTCCAAACCATTCCTTCTTTACATAGACCACGTGTGCCTGTCGTGCCCAAGCACCCCGTGCACTTTCAGACCCATTTCTGCTAATGTCATCTCCACACTGAGTATGCCCTTTCTCCCTGCACCATGCTCACCGTTGAAGGAACTTTCTCTCTGAACGCCCACACCCAGCTGCACTTTCCTAGGGAAGTCGCCTCTAGGAACCTGAGCCACAGGGACTCCCTGTGCCTCTGAACCTGTGCTACATCTAGTAGGCGCACAGAACCCATCACATGTGCCTGTGGCGCATGTGCGCACATGCGTCTCATGCCCCTGACGAGCCCGCACACCACCTGGAGGCGGGGCCCTCAGCCCTTCTCGGTGTTTCTCTCACACGCCCCCCGCAGCGCCTCGCCAGTGGGCACAGCAAACGCCTGCTCATTTGGTGCATGAAGCCACCTCACCTGGAAGTGGCAGGTAATACTGCCCCACCACCGTTTTTGCCCTGTCACTTTCCTCCGATTAACTTTCAAGGACTCACACTGAAGTGTCCCTCTTCTTTTCCACCCACGTCACCGATCTGTCCGCTCAGCTGTTTCCCAGAATGTTACTCCAGGTCCCAGCCAAGCAAACTCTCTCCGAAAGTGCGCCCTGCTCCTCATGGGCCTGCCCCCGGGGTGGCCGTGCACTCTACCTGGGCCCAGTCGCCCTGCGTCTACACCAGAGCTCAAAGGTTCCGGCGCTTGGCGATGTCACTGAAACCCCACCCACCCGCCTGGTCATCTTACGTAATAGTTTTCATCTCCTTAAAACCTCTGCAACAGCAGTGGTTGTTCCGTGGGTGCCACTGCGCACCGGGTCTTCCCCACGGAGCCACGTGCGGGGCCCATGGGTGCGTCCGGAGTGAGGGGAGCTAGGCCTTGGACCTGGCTAGTCCTCGTTCTGCTTGGCCTCCGCACCGCTGCAGGGCAGCCGCTGGCACTTACCGCGCGTGCGGCCAACGTCATCAGCACCCCAGTCAGGAAGGTCAGGTAGTACCCTGGGTACACCCCGTGCCAGATGGCAGACAGGACGAACGTCTGGATGGTGGGGCTCACAGTGGCACGTTCGTAGCACACCCTGGAACGAGGGAAGGCCGTGAGAGCGCATGGTTAGACTTTGCAACACCCACGACAGCCGCTCTGTTGCCGCCTGAGAGGGCTCAGGGCGACCAGGGACTTGGGCACCAGCCACCTCCGGCCGTGACACCATCTGAGGGCTCAGGCCCCTCATAGCTGTTAAGTGCTGAGTGTGGCAAAACAAGTGTAACCCCATCTTCTTACTGGCGTGATGTAATAGCTGGAACAATCACTCCCAGTGTTTGGGAATCTATACTAGTTAAAAAAACCTTTATGATTAAAGTTATTTTTATTTTACACTATTTTTTTCATTAGTAACATTAAGACCTTTCAATTGATTTAATAACACTATTCGTTCTGGTAAGTAGGCAGGGCTTACTCTACAGTTTTCTTGTAATAGGCCAGAGAAATCAGATGAATATAATATCTTCCTAAGGGATCAAACTTAAAACTTAACAACAGAAATAACACAGCAAATTAGCTCCCAAACTCTGCAGCCATGGGGGTGACTAGCAGGGCAACACGAAGCAATGACGGTGATAATGCTACATTCTGGCCCTCTTGCAGGATAAAGATGCCCCACTCGTCCTGAGACAGGGGACAGGATGAAAGGAGCCGGGTGCCGAGAGCCCCTCATCCCAGGGCAACCGATGAAAGAAACACAACATGGGGCGTTAAGTCTTGCTGGGACTTCCCGAGCAATTTCCTAACTTGGTCTTCTGTTCTTGTCCCACTGCCCAAGCTGCCTTTCCCTCCTGGTGTCCACCTGGCAATTCCTGCTCATCATCCACGTCGGGGTGAGGCCCCCCCGCCGCCGATCACCGGGCCCTGGCTGCCCTGCTCCATCTCCTCCTCACTCTGCGGAGAAGAGCACCTGCGGGCTGTTTGGCTCTGTCTTTAATGAGGCTGCAGCTCTGCAAAGGCCCGGGCTTCTGACTCGGTGACCTTCCCACCCTGTGCTAACACTAACAGTGAAGACCTGCTGAGTGGGACGTGTGGGAGCTGGAACTGTTCTGGAAAACACAGGGCACAAAGAAGCGCAGTGGTTGGACAGTCTCTGGTTTTGTGTGGGAGCAGGGGCGCCACGGCCTGACCTTGATGGAGGCCTTCCCAAGCCGGCGGAGGGCCAGGCGCAGCTGCCCTCAGGACCGGGCTTTGGAGGGCACGAGCAGTGTTTCTGGGGAACACCAGGGCCACAATGTCACTCAACACACTGTTAATTTAATCCAGAATCTGAATCCAGTGAAGATAGGCCCAATTATTAACTGCCCAAGCACAGCTGAAGACTGTGAAGGAACGTTACCTCTTAAGCCAAAGAGCTGTCTGAATATTCCAGTTATCGAGAAACATCTTGAAACTTGTTGACATCTGAAAAACAAAGGAACTTTTTTCTTTGCCCAACAAAATAATGGAGTTTTAATATAAGTAATAACGTTTTATTGTGCTAAGCATCAATGAACTTGACAGTGACGGCAGGGTAGTGATTTCTTCCCCCAACGCTGCTGTTCTGATAATGCAAAAACATCACACGTGGTGAAAGGGGCCTGTTTATTGAAGGGCAAGTCCACAAGGTGAACGGGTCATCGCCCTTTCCTTCCGCATGGCAACATTTACAGGGGTGCTCGTGGGATTATGCCAAAGAAATTCCTGAGAGAGTAGCAAGTGACTCTCAGGAGGATGGGACATCCCAAGAGCCACACCCACTCAGGTCCCCATCTGCAGAGTCTGTGGCCCACTATCCACCACTCTTGTCAAGGTCCAGATGTCTTTCCTTTTCCCTTCTCATTGAACCCCCATCAAAGTCCTGACCCCGACCAGCCGTGCCGCCCACGTTCCCTACTTGTAACGTCTGAATGCTGGGTGCAGAATGTCACATGACGTTCGAGACGGTTCCTGGCTCTGAACTCCAATGAGCCCCTCACCCTACTGGCCATCCCCATCTCCCTAGATAGGAGTTCGTTCTCCTCTTCCTAGAAACGGCTGTCAGAGTGAGCCCCTGGAAATGCCTGTGTTTGGGGAGTCCAAACCAGGTGAACGCCAGCACTGTGCGAGGGCCAATGACATGCTGCTGACGCCCCACTCTCCTGCCTCTGCTCCCACCGCCCCCCAGTCCCACAACGCCAGGGCCTGGCTCCTTCTTTCCAGACATGACAGAAATCATCGGAAGCCACCTCCTCAAGTCAGAACTGCACACTCGGTGGTACCCACGTGTGGCTCTCCTGTCCTGGTTCTGCAGCAGAAGTGGTCCCTCTTCTGTCGGGTCACTCTGCCTGCCTGTCCTCTGCACCGTGCCCACCCCTGCTCAGGGACCCCACAGAGCAGTAAGTCTCTCTCCCCCTCTTCACACATGCTCCTGATCAGTAAACAAGTTTCAGTCCCTCCATTTAAAACAACACAAGGCTCCTTCAACCACCTGTCCCTCAGCTGTTGCCGTATCTCCACCCTCCTTCCCTAACAGGAGAGTGGTACAGTCTGGCTTCTATGCCCGTCCCTGCCTTGATAGCCCCTCCAAACCCCACACACCCCAACACTGCCAAAGCCAGTGGGCTGCAGGCCCTGTCTCAGTGGGCACCTCGGCAGCATGTAGCATCGCTGCCCACACCTTCCACAGAGGGGGACCCCCTTCTCTTTCCTTTACTTTTTCTTACACTGTGCCTTCTCAACAGGGGTGATTTTCCCCTGGGGAAGCAGAAATCTCACTCTCTGTTCATGTGTGAAGCACGCACACACACACACACACACACAGGGCATGAATGGATACACAGTGCACCTGTGACATTAAAGTGACGTTAAAGTCTCATGGGGGGATTTGAAAAAAGCTCAAGGGGCCCCTGAAGGTACAATAATGACCAAAAGGGTAGAAATGCTGTCATATATTCATCACCCAGTGTCCCCAATTACCAACCCTTCCCTCCCCTTCTCCCTTTTTATTACTGATGTTAACAGTATTTCAAAGTAGAATGCTAGACACCTTGTTTCACCTGTAATGGATCTGAATTTATGCCCTTTATACACATACGGACTTTTTGAAAACTGTGATCAGATCCAACAAAATTAGCAATCGTTTCTCAGCATCACTCAACACCCACTTTGTATTCAAATATCCCTGATTATTTGAATACACATCTCAGTGTCCTCGTCTGCTGAGCGGCGAGGACAACAGCACCAGCCTTGGGGGGGCCGATGATCAGCAGCCACGGTTCACACGTGCGTGCAGCACAGAACCCCTCACAGCGCTCCAGCAGCATTCACACCCCGCACTCTCCACACACCCTCCATGGCAGTGCCTGACCCGGCCTCTGTCCCCAGCCTCCGCTGCTGCTGCTCCCTACCCTGGGCACGGATGTACAGTGTACGCCCACAGCTGACTGTTCCCTTCTGCCGGGCCAGGGGGGCTGATTGCTTACTTGCCTCCTACGGACCCACTGAAGACATCACGTCCTTTAGGGCCCCGCCATCATCTGAGGCAGACTCCTGCCCTATGATGGCACAATGCTGTCTGATCGTTATCTCTCTCTGCCTCCCTGTAACCGCCACTAGATCACAGCTCCACCAGAGCCCAGAGCACCCCATTCTTTGTCCCCAGGGCCCCGGGGCCCCAGGCCCTGGCACACAGTTAACAACCAGTCAGCGCTGGTGCAATGACACGATGGGCAAGATGACTGAAAATCCCCTGATACTGCCCTTGGACACCACATCACAATCAGTGAGAGCAAACGGTGGCACTTCCAGTACCACATGGCGGCCCACTCAACAGTTTACTGACCTCTATCTGCTGGATCCTCAAATTGGAAATCAAGTCCCAACGAGCTTCTCCGTTCTCATCATACCCTCTGAAACCGAAGCCGGCAGCATTGTTAATAGCGTCAGCTGGAGTAAACAAAGTAAAACAAGAAACTATTAATAACCTATGCAATGACCAATCATGTTCTCCCAGGACGTGTATATTATCACATACTCGTGTATGACCTTCTGTTCTTAAACAGTAAAAGGAGATTTATTCTCATTTTAACCTAATAACGATCCAGTTTTTAGGATAAATTCCCATATTTTGGGGGTGAGCTATGAGGTTTGTTTCTTTTGCATCAGTGACCCCCATTTTTCTAACTGGTCTCTAACCAGATATCCTCCAGGGGGCGCTCTCATGGCTGCATACAGGGTAAGACACTCCAGCACAGGAACGAAAAGTTCAGTCACAGTGAAGCAGCTTGGACGTGGGCAGCCTGGAAGTCATTGGAGCCACAGAAGCTGGTGGTGTCTCCAGCAAACAGTGTGGAGCCAGACTTTGGGGTGACGGGTCCCACAGAGCGGGCAGCCGTGCCACCTAGGCTGCTCATCAGAAGTGAGTGAGAGTTCAAAGCCTCTGGTCAAGATGGAGGCGTGGGGGAACAGGCCTCGCCTCCTCACTCAACCACAGGAAGAATCACAACCAGACCTCAAAACATCAGAAAATCGAGCTGTGTGTAACTCTGGCAACCAAGAAATTAAAGAAGCCACATTCGTCCAGACAGACCACGCCACTAGGACAGGGAGGCAAAGCAGCTACCCAATACACAGAAACAAACACAAGGAGGCTGCCAATTGAGGAGCTAAAGAAACGTGGCCCAAATCAAAGAACAGAACCCCCATAAAAAGAACTAAACAAAACAGAGATAACCAACCCATCAGATGCAGAGTTCAAAACACTGGTTACCAGGATGCTCAAAGAACTCACTGGGTACTGCAACAGCATAAAAAATGCCCGGGCAGAAATGAAGGTTACACTAAGTGAAATAAAGAAAAACCTACAGGGAACCACCAGTGGAGGGGATGAAGCCAAGAATCAAATCAATGATTTGGAACATAAGGAAGAAATAAGCATTCAACCAGAACAGCAAGAAGGAAAAAGAATAAAAGAAAATGATTATAGTATATGGAGCCTCTGGGACATCTCCAAACATACCAACATCTGAATCATAGGGGTGCCAGAAGAAGATGATCAAGAAATTGAAAAAAAAAAAGGAACAACAACAAAAAAAACCTTCCCCGATTTGGTGAAAGAAATAGAGATACAAATCCAGGAAGCACAGAGTCCCAAACAAGTTGGACCCAAGGAGGACCACACCAAGACACATCTAATTAAAATGCTAAAAGTTAAAAATAAAGAGAATTTTAAAAACAGCAAGAGAAAAGCAGAGAGTTACCTACAAAGGAGTTCCCATAAGACTGTCAGCTGAGTTATCAAACAAACAAACAAACAATTTTGCAGGCTAGAAGGGACTGGCAAGAAATATTCAAAGTGATGAAAAGTAAGGACCTACAACCTAGATCACTCTATCCAACAAAACTATAATTTAGAATGGAAGGGCAGATAAAGTGCTTTCCAGACAAGGTAAAGCTAAAGGAGTTATCACCAAGCCATTATTACACAAAATATTAAAGGGACTTATTTAGGAACACAAAGATGATCAAAACTATGAACATTAAAATGGCAACAAATTCAAAAGTATCAACAGCTGAATTTAAAAATACCAACTAATCAAACAACCAGAACAGGAACAGAATCAGAGATACAGAGATCATTTGGAGGGTTATCTATCAGCAGGGAAGGGGAGGGGGGGAATGGGGGGAAAGCTGCACAGATTAAGAAACATAATTGGTAGGTACAAAATAGATAGTGGAAGGTTAAGAACAGTATAGCAAACGGAGAAGCCAAAGAACTTATAAGCACGACCCATGGACATGAACTAAGGGTTGGGGGAGGGGATGGCTGGAGGGAGTGGCAGACCTGGTGGAGGGAGGTATAGGGGGAGGACTTGGGACAACTATAACAGCACAATCAATAAACTATATATATATTTTAAAAGAAAAGTCTAGTCACAGGTTACGTACCTAATGTCCACGCGAAATAGTATTTGGGTCTGGCTGCCAGGAGAGAGACATACAGATAGATAACCTTTGTCGGCCACGAGGCTGAGGCTTGAAAGTGCTCATCAATGTTGTGCTCCACAGGGAAGAAGTTCGAGACGGTCAGGTGAACCAGCAGGGAGAGCCCACAGACCAGGAGCTTCTGAGTGACCGCCACCTGGAAGGGCGAGCAGGGCTTCGTGAACTGGGCCTGCACTCCGGGCTGTGCCTTCCTGTACTTCCGGCTATGGCCAGGAGGCCTCTAACAGGCGAGGTGCTCGCCTGGAGACTCAACAGCCAGTGGCAGGGATCTAAATGAACACAGTGTCGTGTCTGAAATGCAACCCAGTATGACACAATTTTTCAGTGAACACTCAGTCGGTAACAAAGAACAGGACAAATGCACCGTTTGGGGCTAAACACACTGAGCTACGTGGTGGGACAGAGGGGAGTGCTTCTGCCACTGGACGCCGATTCTTCGTCACTGCCTGTCTACAGTGACCAGGACAGGAGGCTGACCCTCTGGCCCCACACCCACGGTCTGAAAAAGCACTAGCACTGCCTCACAGACTTTGTGATCGACCTTCTCATGGGACCTTTAGATTCTGTCACACCAATCCCACAGAAAGTGCTCCTGCCCAGAGTCCCCAACCCTTCCTGACTAGGCAGCACCTGGGGGGCCGGGTGCCCTGCGGTTCAAAGGGAGTGGAGACCACCTGGGGTGCGGTATACCCCGCCGGGTCTGACCACCAGTCCTCCCACCGCCAGCCTCGGCCTCTGAGTCTGTCTGCCTCCTCGTCTGCTGAAGGACGAGAATGAGAGCACCAATTCCGGAGACTGCCCTGCGGGCTGGAGCAACTGTGCAAAGTCTCAGGACTGCCGGGCATGCGGGGTGTTCTAGCAAAGTGTCGGCTGCCACCTTCCCGCTGCGGGAATGGGAAAAGGTTGTATGGAAAAGTGCTGTTTGAAGTAGGGCTTTAGAGAGGAGTGAGATGTCAATGGGAAAGGGAGAGGGGAGAGAAGAGCAGGAGAAGCGAACACTTGGAATTTGCTGGAATGTAGTATCTAGGTTGGGAAGGCCTGGAAAATTAGGCTGGTTCAACTCCACGAGAAGGGCTTTCTCGTAAACCCCCCAGCAGCTAGTATACAGTGTCACTCTCACGAAGCTCCCTGAGCGCCCCACTCTTGCTCTTCTCTCGGCTTTACTTCTCCTAAGCGTCACGGCTGGGTCCTTAGTCATCTCTCTTGCAAAACAGCTTAAACAGGCGGGCAAGTACAAAGCTTGAATGCATGAGCATCTTTGCGTGAACAGGACTAGTCAGTCTGTGCGACAAAGGCTCCGGGCGATCCCCACGCTTACATTGGGAGACGGCTCTGCTCTTGCACAGGGCGGCTGTTCTTTGCCGTCTTTGTCTGACTGTGCCACGTGGTAGGATCTGCCCTCAATGAATATGATGTAGTCCTTGTAAGAGCACAGGGGGCCGGCCAGGATGCCCATGAAGTTACAGTTGTAACTCAAATACTCCAGCAGGCTCGGCATGCGCCTGCAAGAACAAGACGGCAATGTGTGAGACATGACAGAACCTTTCAGGAAATTTAATGGCGACAGCCATCATGTACCTTGCTGCTCCTAGCCTTTCTGACACAAAACAAGCTTTCCTTCCCATCTGCATCCAAACCATGAGACTCTTGAAGATCTGGATGCAGTCACACCCAGCAGTGGTTCTGGACCAGGAGCTTCCTTCCGTATGGGTCTCTGTGAGCAACAACGAAGGGTTTCCACACAATTCCTCACCAGGAACCACTAGTTGATCCCTCGCTCACTCAGCACAACCGTGTGTAAACCGACTGTGAGCTCCCACATGCCAGCGTGTGGACAGAGTGAACAAAAAGGTTCTGCACTCACAAAGCTTACACAGCACTTGCAGAAAACATAATAAAAATCCTTGCATGCCCTGGCTGGCATAGCTTAGTGGATTGAGCCCAGGCTGCGGACCAAAGTATCGCAGGTTCAATTCCCAGTCAGGGCACATGCCTGGGTTGCAGGCCATGGCCCCCAGCAACTGCACATTGATGTTTCTCTCTTTCTCCCTCCCTTCTCTAAAAATAAATAAATAAAATGTTTAAAAAAAATCCTTGCAGAGATGCTAAGCACTACAAAGAGGAGATATTTTATTATCGTGCCAAGTCAGAGGTGGCCCCTCAGAGAAGGTGACTTGGAGCAGAGTGGGAGTAAGAGGGAGTCGTGTGCGTGTCCAGGACCAGGACTCCTGATAGAGGCACCAGGGAGTGCGCACTGGGGGGACAGGGTGCCTGGACGGCAGGGAGGCCAGTGGGCAGGAGCAGACTGAGCAGGGCAAAGAAGGAGGAAGGAAGTCCGAGGGGGCCATGGGGAGACCCCACAGGGCTGTCTCACAAGCCATGGTGGGAACTCGGGACTCTATTCTGAATGCGATGAAAACCAACAGCAGAGTGTGGACAGGGCACAGTGGGGAGGAGGAAGACCTGGCAGGAGGGGCCCGTGGCTCAGAGGGGAGGAGAGGCAGCATCTGCACACACTAGGGCTGTGCGGCCGTGTGGTTTGTGGTGGACTGGACATGGGTGTGAGAGAGGAAATCAAGGATGTCTCCCAACAGTTAGTCCCTCTGCTTTGAGACCAGTCCAAATGGCACACGGTAGCTGCAGTTCACCACGCATTTTCATCCTCGGTGCAGGTAATCAGGGACACGCTGGTTGGTAACACAGGAGACTGTGTGGACCAGGCACATTATCACATAAATGAGTCAGGAGTAGATGTTTTCAATGTGTAAGCTCACCCACATTCCTCAGGCTGCTGTGTGCCGAGACAAACTGTCACAAACGGAAGGACGACACCTGGGCACTGCGAGCAGGCCTCTGGGACGTGGGCCCAGCCCTCCTGCCTCCCAGACACGAGACGCTGTCTCCCAAAGAAGCAGATGCTCTGTGTGGCCTAGAGAGGGAGACAAGGCCCCTCGGACGTGCACTTTCATAACAACCAGAGAGAGGACGGCGTCTCCTGTCCACCGGATGCCACCTAAGTCACCCCTGAACCAGAACTTCCTTTTAGGTTTCTTCAGAACCGTCCCCTGCATTTCAGTGTTTTGCACCTTCGGTGTCCCCTCCTGAGGGCTCACACCTGCCGGGGAGGGCAACGTCCGCAGCAGACTTGACCCCAGAGCCCCCATTTCACACCGCCGCAGTGTGCCCTCTGACACTGCAGCCCCGGGATGCGCCCGGCAACCGCGGGCTTGAGAAAAGGCCTTCGTGAGCTGCAGCACCAGAGTGCCTTGCCCAGTGCCGGTTATCTCAAGACCAGAAACACTGCCGGCTCATCCTGGCGCAGCCCAGTCAAACCACGCGTCACCGCTGGCAAGGACAGGAGGTAATTCTGAACCATGGAGTTGGCTGAAATCACCTCTGGCTCAGCTGTCATATCAAATGAGTCATTCCAGAGACTGCAGTAGAAAACTATAAAATTTGCCACTAAAATGAGAACCAAAGTATAATGGTACATGCTTCATTCATGGCGTTCAATGAAAGATTCAGTCTCTCATTTTCTTATTTGACGTCAGATACGTATCTGATGTCAACTACGTGTCGTCCTGGGCTAGGGCTTCTCCATCTCGGCATTACTGGCATTTTTTGACAGTAACTCTCTGCTGTGGGGACCATCCTGCGCAAGGAGGATGTTGAGCAGCGCCCCCGGCTTCCTCTCATTAGACACCAGCAGCACCACCCCCTCCGTTTGTGACAACAAAAAACATCTCTAGACATCTGCCACAATGCTAAATAGGGGACAAAGACAAAACAATAAAGAAGATAAAGTTCTGTCCCCATGGAGCTTATGTTTGGGCAAGGGCACAAGCAGCTGAAATAAACGTATCCAGTGAGACAGTGATACACAGCACCATGAGAAACCAAGCAGGCTGGGCTGAGTGGAACGGCGGGAAGGAAGGAGCGGTTCCGATCTGATGGAGGGGTCTGAGGAGTGGCCACTAGACTGTGCGAAGGGGGAATGGTGGCTACGGGCCCTTCCCAGGCCTCGTGGGCCGTGGGCAGAAGTTTCTTAGTTTATTCTCAATTCTCAGAGGAGCCACCAGAGGGTTTGTGTCAGGGAATGGGGTGAGCTAATTCGGGGCACCCTAAAAGGACCCCTGCCTGTGGCATAGGGCAGGAGAGGAGATGGAGCCCAGTGGGGAACTACTGCGGCAGACAACATAGAAAAAGATGCAGGGCTGGGGGTCTCCATGGCAACGGTGAGAGCTCAGTCAGGCTCAGAGGAGGTCAAACGTCAGGGTCGAATTAGAGGTGGATTTCACATAGTTAACCAGACTTGCTGAAGTGGATCTGCAGTAAAAAATCCATAGGACTGCCTCTGTTTCTGCCTAAGTCACTAGTGACAAATGGCTCCATGCTTCTAAATCTGGGGTAACGACTTCCAAGTGAGCCCGGCCAGCAAGCCCTTGCGGTTTCCCACTCTGCTCTCCCCTCCTGTTCGGACGGAGAGATGACTCTCACCGGGTCTGGGCTGTCGCCAGGCGGCCACATGAGAGGCAAGGATGACACGGGCCGATCAGGGCCTCGTGAAGGTCGCTGAACCCAGGTCAGACCGCCCTCTCGTCAGCTACTGTGTTCACGTGTGTATTTACTGACAGGTACAGACTGGCTGTGGAGAACACCAAACCAGGAAATTTCAGAGGTGGGGAAAACGTGAGAGGATTTCCAGGACGTGCCACCCAGGGTCCAAAGAGAACACTCGGGGTCGGGTCTGTCACTGTCACCAGCGTCAGCGTGTTCTCCCGGCGGGGCCACGCAGCTGCTCGTTCCAGGTTCCCAGGAAACAGGTGCTTCAGCAGTTTCTCTTTATGTAAACACCCGTCTAATCTCTAATCAGACTTACTAAGCAAGATGTTTAAGAAAAGTAAGCTATTCCTTAAATTAACCGAGTGCCTATAATAAATGGAGTAGAAGCCCACCCCAGAATAAAGTCCTCAAATAAAAACGAGAGTATCCGACTGGCTCTTCCTTATCTGAAAACATGGAGTCCACGTGCCGTGTTAACGCACGGTCTCTCGCCCAGCGCCCGGCCTCGGGCCGCAGGCCTCTGAACGGTGCTGCCATGACTGCAATCACTCCAGGGCAGACGGGAGGGCTGCAGGGTCTGCCTGTCTCCAGAGAGTCTCAGAAGGGAGCCTGAGAGTTTGGCGGAGAGCCTCACGGTACATAGGAGGCGCATACTGTGTGCCCACACATTCAAGGCGCTCTGGGAGCTCAGCTGGGTTGCCTGGGCTAGCAAGCCTTGGTGGTGGGGGGTGTGCAGAGGGCGGAGGTTTGGTTTCACGAAGGAAGTTAGGAAGTTCTTCTGGAATGACAATCGGCCGCGGCCCCAGGAGCACAGCGTGTCCCGGGCAGAGGCGGCACGAACCTGGCGGGACACAGTGAAGCACACGCACCTCACAGCTAAGTATCTCTGCGACGGGGTCAGTTCTTCATCCTTCCGAAACATCCCTGAGAAATAAAGACAGGCACTGTTACCAACTGTCGTTTCTCCGAAGGAAAGAACTGTGCTTTTCCCACTCGGACTTTCTCATCTGACATCCACACTGTCCCCCCGATTGGGTGTGACTGTTCAGCACACTCGGCTCCTCTCCTGCTCACTGCACACACGCTCACAGTCATGTCCAGGGCCGCCGTGGAGCCCAGCACGCCCAGGTCTGTGTGCGGTGGGTAACACACCAGGGAGCTAACCTGACTCTTCCTCGCAGAAATTCGTATTCAGTTAAGAAATTCCGCAAAGCAAACATATTTAACAGTAAACGCGCCCTAGCAATGTGGCTCCATGGGCTGAGTGCCACCCAGTTCGGTTCCCAGTCAGGGCACATGCCTGGGCTGCAGGCCAGGCCCCCAGTAGGGGGCATGCGAGGCAACCACACACTGATGTCTCTCGCCCTCTTCTCTCTCCCTTCTCCTTTCTCTACAAATAAATAAAATCTTTAAACACAACAGTAAATGCTGTAACTTTTTACAATGGCATTAAAACGTTTCTACATTGGATGATCTAAACGACCAGCGTCAGCACTACGGAAGGAATGACTTCCCCACACGACAGGACCCTCGTCAGTGAGCACTGTGCTCTCCGCCCTCTTCATCTGCGCCCCTTTCCCCCGAACAGGAGGACAGTATTACGATTACACACCAACTTCCTAGACCCTAAACTCAATTTAAAGACTAAATCAAAATGCAACCACCACATCTGAAAAACAGCTGTGGGTCTGCCCCAGCAGAGGGCTCAGGACGGGTAATGCACACCCCAAGGCAAAACCCACCGAGCAAGCCGAAACCCACCCACTTGCTGGAGACATAAAATACGAATCTACGCATTCTTATATGAAGACACACGTGTGTGTTTTTAACAAGAGACGGAGGGCAGGGGAAAACATTCTAATTTCATTGAAAATGTAGCACAGAGGTGAAGCAGGAATCGATAAACCTTTAGGCCAAATGTCTATTTCCTTTATATCTAAATTGCCACTGATGTGGGTCATGAGTGAATCACACTGTTTTACTTTGTTTTTGTCACTAAAAGGAATGCAAAATTAAGATAAAATATGGAAGAAAAATGAACACTTTCATAGCCCTAAGCAGAGTTAAATATTTATTTTCCCCTGCCTTACCTCAGATAAAGAGCAGAAAGTTACCGTGATATCTTAAGCAAAAGATGAATTGAGTATGGGTTCTTTCAGTGATGCAAAGTTCATTTCTAAGTTCTTACCGTCATGGATTTCGTAAGCCAGACTAGTGATCTTCTGGGTAATTATCATCATTGGGCTGTGGCAAAACAACAAACGTTTTGGAAGAGCACAGTTAACACGACAGTTACGATGCAGGAAAACAGTTCAGCCTGCTTACACAGTGCCAGAGCCCTGGACGAGTTAACCCAAGGAGACCTGGGGGCGGGGAGTGGCTGCGGTGTGGGGAGGTGTGGGAGGTGGGGGCCAGGCCTTGCCATCAGAGCAGAAGGGAGAGCTCATGGAAGGCCCGGGACCCCGGGGAGCAGGGCTGTGGCCCAGCCTCTCTGTGCCGGAGACAGGGAAGCCAGAGGGGACAGGACCACAAGGAACTCAGACTCTGCCACCTAGCTCTGCCTCAGCACTTTCTCAAAGCCCCGCACTGCCTTCTGCCCCGGGGCTCTGCTTGAAGGCTGAAAGTAAACTGCTAGGAAAAGGGGAACAGGTACAGCACTAGAGGAGTCTGGGTAAGAAACACAGAGTAGACAGGACGACGGAAATGGGGGAGAAAGGAAAAGGACCTGCGCCCATCTCCCTGCTCCGGGAGGAGCTGGGCACCTGGGAAAAGGGCCTGGTAAGGACACCCCTCCTCCCACAGACACCCCCTAGAGCTCACAAACCAGGGCACACTCTTGAGGAAAGATGACTTTAAAATCGTGTCACAAATAATTAGCATTATTTTTGCATATTTTATAATCTCTAACTGAATGGATAACTTAGAAAGGAAAAAATCTTAAAGCCACATGAGAAAACGACCAGGACACATTTCCACCCTTTAGCTACTACATCAGCTTACAGACATGAGCACCAAAGCACAGCGAGCCCTGAGTTCTTCACTTCTGTCTCTGGAATTTCAAGGAAGCGTGCAGGGAGAGCGTGAGCCCTCTGTGTGTGCGTGGCCACCCCAGCACGAGCCTCGGGAGAGGGCAGCCCACAGCCGGCCCCGCTCGCCCCCACAGCTCAGAGCGCCAGGCTGGTCAGTGTCCACTGCCACCTGCAGCCAAACACCGGCATCTCCAAGCCCTTGTGGGACATTGATTCCATCCAAATTGCCTACTGAGACATTTGGTCCACGCCACCAAGTCCTTGAAACCTGGTACCTGACATCCAGTTCTCGGTCCTCACTGACCCACTGACCTGATGCCAGACTGGCCAGGCTCCGGAGGCAGGGAGGGTTAATGGACACCGTTGTCAGGCCAACAAAGCATGCTGGTATCTTTAACGTGTTAGCCCTGCACAGTACAAGGAGCCATGGACATGCGGCCCATCTGCACCCAGGGTTGTTTTCTCAGTGCGGACGCTTCCGACAGGACCAGAGGCCCACTACCCCTAACCTCGAAGAGAAAGTAGACGACTTTTCACTGAGTCTGCCACCCCATCAAGGGTTTGTTTGAAACTTTCCTCCCACTGGCAATTAGGTGCCCAGACCTGCCGGGGATTGACCTCTCATCCTCTTGGGGCCCGGCCTCAGGACAGCCTGGGCACTGACAGCGCTGCCTGGCAGGGAGGTGGCCACCCCCTGCAGCCCCGCCCCGGCCTGAATGGGGCAGCTCCCTGGTGGCACGGCTGCTGCTCAGGAAACCGCACTCCAGCCGGCCCGCCCGCCAGGACGCTGTGGACACCAGGGCGCAGGGTAGCTTTGCACAGAACTTCAAGTGCCTTCGAGGGTCACAAAGATGCCCTACACTTCCCGGTTCCCTGGGAGAGAAGAGTCATTTTCTCACTCTGCCTAATTCTCTTCACTGTTCAGTTCACCAATGAACAATAAAATACCCTTCAGTTCTAAATTCTAATGTCCATGTCATCTGAAAACACAGTAACAACTGGTACAATAATTATTAAATTTGTTATGAACTTAGTGACATAGTACATGTTAGGTGGGGCAAAAAGCAGCTTTACAGTCGTCCATATGGAAAATGACACAACAGTGAGTAAACAACTAGGAACGAACCCCAGGTTCTGCATGCCGACAGTGAGCCTGCCTCGGCACCCCCCATCCCCCACCCCCCACGTGAGCAGCCCAGAGAGCGGCCGGGTCGTTCAGATCGCATGCCCTCTGTCCACAAGCTCACACCCTGTACTCTGTCCTCGTCAGTCCACTTCCAATATCTCCACGTCTGGGGCCCTGTCCTCGATCGGACCACAGAGGTCGTTTCCGAAGCCCGTGAAGTGAGGCGCCACCACACCTTCTCACCACTGAACCCCCAGCACCCAGCACAGGGCCTGGCATGTGATCTGTGCTAAGTAAGTACTTTTTAAATACCAAATAAACTGAGTCTTCTAAGTGTCAACACCTATCATCCCTTCTATACACTGATTGCACTCCCTCCCTCCTGTCCATTCTCATCTGTGCTGGAAAGCACTCACCCTACTGTTTTGTAACTGTGTTTACTTTTCGGTCACATCAGGGACAGCGCCCTGCTTACCTCTGCGCCTGCAGCACCTGGCACGCACACGGCTCCAAGTGCTGGCAGGCTGGCAGTTGCCCCCGCCCCACCCTGTGTTTCCTCTGCAGGTGACCTTTAGCCCTGGGCACTCCCTTCAGTGTTCAGCAAGTGGCAGCTGCACAGCCTCAGCCCGGCCCCATCATGGGGGTGGGGGATGGAGCAGCAGCGAGCGTGAGAGCACAACCACAGGAGACGCTGTAACCAGGGGGTGACCAGGAGGAGCCCATGTGAACAGCAGTAAAAAGGCACCACAGGAAAAGTTTGGCCAGGGACAGACGGTGAATTAGAGCTCAAGGAAGAGAGCCAGAGGGAGAAGTGGACAGGTGAGCCCGTCACAGAAGTGTGTGTGACCAGGGGACAGAAGAGGGATGGGGAGGGCAGGACACACCTCAGTCCATCACAGCAAAACGCAGTGTGTGAAGAAAACCTTCTAAGTGGAAAGATTTCCACTGTCACAAAGAGATTAACTGTAGCAATCCTCTTTGCGGTACACTGTGTCCATACACACCCATTTCAGAGCTGATCGGAGTGGCTACACGATTACTCCCATACACCCGCACTGATGTTCTGACCACCTGTGGACTGGTACCTAGCCAGGCCTCATGTGTGAGTGAATCACTTCCCAGGTGCTAGAAAGACTGAGATACGTTTCTGCGAATCAGAAAGACGTCGTGTTTCCCTCGAGGGGAGGCTGGGGAGGCTGGAGTTGGAGGAGGGAGAAGAAGCAGGTGAATGCAGGGCTTCCTCTCAGTGAGGTCCAGGCCTCGGATGGAGCCGCTATCCCTTCCACATGACGACATGAAGCCCAAGTGGAAGGGCAGGTGTTTCTGCCACTGGCACTCTGCTGGGCATGTGGAAAGTATGGGTCTAACTGTTCACAGTAAATACCTCAACTGACGAAACAGCTTCAGGTAATACAAAAAAAAAAAACAAAAAACACCTATCTGATGTAAAAAACTAAGACTCTAGACTTCTTGAAATTCCCCCCCAAAAAAGAATGCAAAAGTTACACATTTACATGCCATGTCTCCATTTTTCCTACAGAGTGAGAATAACAGCATTTCAGTTCTATCACACAAACCTCAGCTGCAGTTAAACAATCATCAGAGAACGAATGCTAGAAACAATCCTTTCTCTCATGCTAACTCCGGCACCTGCGCACTCACCTGCAAAGTGAATGCAGCGCCCAAGAGGTCAAAGGCCAGCTCACCACCAGGGGACAAATTATGTAACGACTGAGGCAGCTGTTGACTGTCCACTGCCATCTCTGAACAACAAACCCACTGAACCCAAATAAACTCCTCTTACCCGACGTCAAATGAACACACAGTGAGAGGTTACAGAAAAGGCCACGAATACACATACAGTGAGAGACCACGGACAAGACCAGGAACACACACGCAGTGAGAGATCACAGGCAAGGCCACTGGCTTCCATGCCACACCCATTCATTCATTCACTTTCCGCCCTCATTTGGAACGCAAGTACTTGGTAAGCGCCTACAGTGCACCAGACACAGCCGTGAGCAAGACAGAGCTCTCACTGCCATGGAATTTACAATGCATTAGTGAGAGACAGAAAATACCTCCATTAACAGGTAGATATATCAGATGTCAGATGCTGCTAAGTGCTGAGCAGAAGAAGGTGTGGGGGGGGGGGTTTCATGGGAGTGCCAGGACATGGGTGAGAATCAGCCCGGCCCCGAAGGTGGCATGAGAACAGAGAACTTCTGTAGTCAGGGAGCAGGCCACAGGGAGGTCAGGGGTGAGACGGTCCCAGGAGGAAGAACACCCAACACAGGAGCCCTCAGTCAGGAGCCCTCAGGCAGGAGCATGAGCAGCAGGTCAGAGGGACTCGGAAGTGACTGGGCAGGTGAGTAGAACAGGAAGAAAAGGTGAGGACAGGTAGCAGGTAATCAGGTCGAGTAGGCCTTTATGGGGCGGTGTGACAACACACAAGGGTTTCCGGCAGAGGAGTGTGGTGCCGGGGTGGGGACAGGCAGGAGGAGGGCACGGGGACAGCCCGGGCGGTCTCCAGGGCAGCCAGCCTAGCCACCCCCGGAAGGTCAAGCCAACGGGGTCAGCGACAATGAGAGTGGACTCGATGCAAGGTGTACAGAGCGACACCCCGAGGCTCCAGACAGAGCAGCCACCTGGAGGGGGAGCCACCCGGAGGGATGGCGGCAGGAGCAGGGGCAGCAAAGCAAGGGTGCAGTGTTGGGGGGGTTGGTGTGAGATGCCCGTCAGACGGCTGGGGTGACATGATGTACAGGAGCCAAACGCATGTCAGAGAACTCGCCTGGAATCCCGACCCCACTGCGCACCAGCTGCGGGAGACTGGGAAGCTACTCCACTTTCCCTCCCCAGAGTGCCTGTAAAATGGGGGCGAGAATACCGCCACGTGGATTAAATGCAAGAGCAACGTGGCGGATGCCCGAACGGTGCCTGAGACACGCAGATGTTCAACGGAACCTGCGTATAGCCAGTGCTGGGCTGCTGCTCAGCCAGGGCTCGGCCGGTCACAACAATGGCGACAAAGTGCTGTCTCTGAAGACGCTGTCTCTCCAAACAGCAAGGAGGCAGCAACGTGAGTGACTGCGCGCGTGAAGAGCCAAGGGAGCGATTTGAAGGACAGTGTGGGGAGCCAGGAGGGAACCTCAGACAGAGGAGTGGAGGGAGGGCACCTCCAGCAGGTGTCATGGCCGGGGTGGGGGCACGAAGACGTGGGTGCAGATGTGGCCCCGAATTCTGGGCGCCTGAAGAGGAATGGGGCACGTGGGGCGGGGAGGCCAGGCAGGGCGCACCCCATGCAGGGCTTTGAAGGAATGCTGTCCACTTTTCGGAGCCTTGAGGAAGAAAACACTGCATATTTCCAATAAAAACCACCACACCACACTGCTCTGTGAGTGGACCTGACATTGGGGAAAAGGCTCAGCGGGTAGGGAGCAGACAGATCGGACTGTAGAAGAGTCCCATGCCTGTTCCCTCTGGGCAACTTGAACTACCCTGGCAACAGCTGAGCAGAATGCCTCTCTAACCAAAGGCAGGTCAAGGTGCGAGACGACCCCCACAGGATGGAACAGGATACATGGGACGTCGGGGCTTAGCAGTTGAACAATTTACATCAACCTGACTCCCATCACAGTAGCGGGCACGACTGGAGAGGAGGACGAAGGGGCAGCAAGGAGGCCCCTGAGGTCCCTGTCACAGGGCACAGAGCTGTCTGTGCTCCAGCTCCTGCCTAATGAGGCTTTCTGTAAGGAGGGGGCATGGCAGTCCCGCCCGTGCACCCAATGGCCTGCCCCTTTCATGCTGGACAGGACTGTCCCCGCTGACAGCATGTGGCACTGAGCAAAGGTACAGCACATGCTTGGCAGATTGTAGCTGAGTGCACATGCAGCAGTACCCGGGATGAAACCTTTACTGGGCGTCTGATGCTGTCTCTGGTTAGCTTTAAATATACCCTTGACTTGAACGGAAAATTACGTCACATGGACCTCTCTGGAGGATCCTTAAGCCACCCCTCTGGCGCCACAAAAATCAACGTATTCCAATCAGAGCTCATTACCTTCATGCCAGAGACTCTGCTCTTGCTTCCACCTGCACAGGAGGCAAGCACCTGCCTTTGTGTTTGGTGTCCCAAAGCCCAGAGGGCGTTCCCCAATGACTCTCCCCAACCCCTCACTGTGCCATTCTGGCTGTCAGTAACTTGCCACCCTCAGCGTGCTCACAAGCCACAGGCTTTACAAGCAGTATGTCTCACCCTGCCGCGCTGTGCTCAGGCACCTGGCTCAGCCTGACTTCCCCAAGCCCCACCTGGACTGCATCGCCCTGCAGGTGCACTGGAGGGGTGTGGCCTCCTGCAGAGCACCGACCCACTGCCTGTGCAAACCAAACGCTCCCCAGTCCGTCTTTTATGTCTCATGGTCAAGTTTAATAGTTTTTTAACCTGAGGGCCCATATGTTTCCTTCTACGTCTATTTCTAGGTATTTCAGTTTTTGTTGTTTTTGAGACCAGGACCCTGTCCCTAGTAGATTTTCTAACAGATCACTGCTGCTGAAGGAAAGACATTCCACTGTTTCACACTTTTCTCGTGTCCACCTGCTGAAAGCCAGCCACCTCAGCAGCATTTCAACCTTTCTGCAGAAACAAACTTATATCTATTGACAGGGCCCCCTTCATCCACTCCACATCTGAAACATATCTTGAACCTACCCCCCTCCTCACACAATACTTTTCCCACACCTGGTGCAGGTGAGACTGCCCCGTATGGAAGCACTCCCTGGGTTTCCTCAGACAGAGCCTGGCTTCACTTCCCGAGCTTCCAGTTTCTGCGGGACTTAGCACAAAGGGGGGGGGGTTACTTTATTCAATTCTACCTTCTTCAGAAGCCAACACTTGGGATGGCTATTGTATGGAGTTAGAATCTTCTCTGCAGTGACACACTCAGTTCCTCAACGCCCAGAGCTGCCATTAAGGGGGCAGCCTGCCTCCACGGGGCTCCTGCCCTCTCCCGTGCCCATTTTTAAAAACGAGGAGAGAGGGAGGGCCTTTTGACTTAGTTCTGCCGGGATGGTCCCCTCAGCTAATGCGTTTCTAATGTTCATCAGTGCACCGGTAACGGCCAACTGTTTTTTTCCTAACCGATAAAAACTACACATTAACTTAGAGTTTTATATCAGGTTGCCCATCTTTAAAATGCTACATTATTTTTCTCCCACAAACTGAAATCTTAATTGTAATTTTAAATATTTTAAGTACAATTTTAAATTTCAGCAAAATACTTAAATCCATGTCATTAAAGCTGGTTTTGAAAAAAGAACAGGCATTTTGCTCTTAATGTAAACTACTCTCTAGTAGTGGGGTCCTGTGACCAGTTGCCCCGCCCAAGTGTGAGCGGACCCCTGGCAGCTGGGTGGAGGGACCCTCAGACCAGGGGGGAGGCGCCATCACAGGGAAGGGGCCCGGCTTCCTAAGTGACTGTGCAGCATGGACCCTCCCCTGGGGACTAATATGAGCAAGAAACAGACGCTCATGTTGTGTAAAGACGGTGAAGACATATCATTTTTTTCATAGCAGGGAGCCCCTCCCCCACTAGCGAGGGAGGAACAAGAGTTTACCATGGCAGGTAAGGAAATGAAAGAACTCATGGCCGAGATCAAGCCCAAGGGGGCGCTGTGAGGGCCCAGCCAACTCAGCACTACTCAAGTTAGCACTCACACCAACAATCACCACGAAACATTTCAGCTCAGCTGGGTTAAACTGCTTTTAAACCCCACAGGCTACCGATGTTAAGTAGCACCATATTTTTAATGAAACATTCGGTGGAATCCCCAAACAGAAACTGGAGAAACGCAGGTGGAAGGGACTGAGGAACGTCCGGCCAGAGCCTTGTCTGCCCAGTGCCTCGGGCATGTGTCTGTGGTCCTGGGACGCCCGCGTCCGTGGGAAGGTTCACGATTTAACAACACTGTCAAACTAGTTGCTACCATTAACATTTTTACTATCAACACGCACGAACTGCGCTAGTCAATGATACCCTTTTCGTCTCTGTTTTATACTACATGCTTCGTTCGTCCTCAGTTATGGTCACACAAGCGCTTGAAGCTGGGACTCAAGCCCTTTGACAGGCCAGCACCGCCCACGCTGCTCAGGTTTTTCTGTGCTGTGTTTGTTATTCTCCCATGTTCTTCCCGCTGAGCTTTCTACTCCCTTCTTTCCTGAAGCACGAGTGTGGACTCAGCGGGCATTTATCTCACGCCCCTCCGTGCCGGGCATCAGGGACACTGAGGCGAGCAGGGCCAGGACAGTCGCTGATCTCAGGAACGTGACCTGGCCTGAGTGACTGGGCCGAACACTCACAGCCAGTCCCCGCTTTCACTAGTCTGCTGACAGCCCGGGACCAGGGTCGATTCTTCGAGTTCACCCAGGGTTTCCGTGGTGGCCCCCACGCCTACTGGCCCCGCCCCTCAGCCCATCTCCTCCAGGAACGCCCACTACTGCGAGGCCGGACCACCCGCATCCACTGTCCTTCTCTGAATTCCAGGGGTTTCAGTTCTAGCCAACATCCTGCCAAGTGCACTCTCTGGTTGTTTTAGTGTATTTACTCAGTTTTGCTTTGGCTTGCTTTTGTTCCTTTGAATGCAATCTCCTTTCATCCAGGCTTATTTTTAAAACCTGTTTAATGAAAGTAAAATCCACTCTACTTTCATTAAGGACAAAAGGGCATTTCATCTTATAAAATTCTCTCATTTCACCGCAGTGATTTTTCTCTAAGCTCGTACACCTTTGGTCCATTTCTACTGTTGGACTTTTTTTTTTCATAGACACAACGATTTGTTTCTTTTCCCCTGTTAGTTATCCTTAAATTGGGTTTTCTGGTCATCATTAATCCTGTCCAAATAACTCAGGACTGACTTAAAAGTAGGTCTGTTGTATCTCGTTGAACAGAGAAAGCGGGCGGGTTTGCCACAGAGCACACAGAGGCTTATCTTCACCTTCCGCACCCGGCCCCAAGTTGTTGGCCGCACCCCTCTCTAAAGATGGGAGTGAGCCAGCTGAGGCGCAGACTCAGGCACACTCACCCCCCCCCCAAGGCATGCAGTCGGTTTTGTTAAAGGTAGAGCACTCCGTAGAGGGACCAGATCCCCTTCAGAGGAGCCAAAGGCAGAGTTATTTCCGCCACCTCGCTGAACACTGCACGTCAAGAATGGAGAGCGTGCAGTGAGAGTGGGATGCAAAGAACGAGCACGTGCTCGTGGGTGTCCTCTGGGAAATCCAGGCGGATGCGCTGGCCCGAGGGCCTCCGGTCCAGAGCAAGCCCCCTGGGTGCGGAGAGGCAAGAACAGGTGGCTGGGTCTCCTACGGAAGCTGCCGAGTGGCCGTACAAGAAGCACATGGAGAGCAAAGACAGCAAGAGTAGGCGGCCAGGGTGCCGGCTCCAGGGGGCGACTGGCCACTGCTACAGTTGACAGCAGGCATTTCTATCAGAGTTAGGGAACGCTTTCATTATGAGAATGCCATGTGACAAATGCAAGTGCTATGTACTTAGAATATTTTAAGGCAATTTAAAAGGATAGGTTATTTTTGTGACTTATGTAACACTACAAAAGACCACTTTACAAGAAGAAAATTTCTAAATTCATAAAGGACTTTTCAACTAAAATGTTTAGTACTAGCTTTTCATTCGAACTACTAAATGCAACTATATTTTGTCCTTTAATGAACATGTTAGAATAGAAAAAAAAAACAGGCTACTAAATCGAAGGTTTCATCTTACCCTGAAAAATCAGCGGAATATTGTCCATAATCAAAGATATAGACTCTAGTAATTTGGCACACTATGAGGTATCCCAAAGCAAACACAAAACAATATCTGGAAAACAAAAATAAGCTAGATTAGTGAAAATAAAGATTCATTTTGTTAAAGAATACATTTAAGTAATTTATTAATCGTTTGATATGGTTCAAAACGTCAATATTGCTAGATCTACTCCACCAGGGCTTTCTTTAATAAACTGTGAGAACTCTTGACCACTGCTGGCTCCAGTTTACTTGGATCCTGCGCCATCCCCAATGGCAAACACACCCGCTCATCGACTGCACCCCCCACCCTTCGGAGTGGCCGCCACACGCCGACTCCTGTGTCTGAGAGCCACACTCACACACAGAACTGTCCGTGCTGTGGTTCATTCTGCTCATTTTCCCTTCTTCCTAGAAAGCAGAATTTAACACAAAGCATACACTACACGAATTCTCAGTAGGATTTTCTAAACTTGTCCTTGACAGTCTGCGAGCGTACATACGTCCTTCATATGCATTGGTGTGTGTTTACTCACAGTTGTAGGCATGAAAACTTAGTGATTTTCAGTCTTAAAATGCTTGGAAGAGAGTTACCACAATTAAAAACACAGCGTGGGGGAATTCACATATCGATAGAGAGACCACAGGCCCAGAAACAGACTCTAGAATGTGTGACGTTGCATGACATGAAAGCTGCAGGGCAAATTAACGAGAATGATGGATGGTCACCGGATGAGTTCACAGTCGGCAGGGGAGAGGGTCCTGTTCCTCCATCTACGCAGCCTAGACAGGACTCAAAGAACTGCACATACAATACGAAACCAAAAACGCACTGCAGCTGCGGTGCGGATTCAAATGTGCTCAAGTAGGCGAAGTAACCTTCTAAATATATACGTGTGTGGGCATATATATACACATACATACATAATATGTGTGAATGAATGAAGAAATGAATAGGGAAAAAGCAATTTATTTGGCTAATAAAATCTTAAACTTCCCATGTAGGCAAATAAGGTGTTTTAAAATATTTTATTTATTTATTTTCAGGGAGGGGAAAGGAAGGAGAAAGAGGGAGAGAAACATCAATGTGTGGCTGCCTCTTGCATCCCCTCTGCCTACTAGGGACCTGGCCCCAACCCAGGCATGTGCCCCAACCGGGAACTGAACCAGTGACCCTTTGGTTTGCAGGCCGCCGCTCAGTCCATGGAGCCACACCAACCCAGGGCTCAGGTGGTTTTATGAAAGAGTTCCTTCAAACTTTAGACAAATAGGTAATTCTGATCTATTTGAACATTCCTGAGCAAAGGAAAACAAGGAAAGCTTCCTAATTCAGGTGTTTTATGAAGTTACTATGTTCTTGAAAGCTGCATCTGATGAAATAGCATACATGCATACTTACAGTGTTGACAAGTCAAACTGAAAATAACTTCTGGAAGTCACATGGCAGACTGCACTCTCCCAAGATGCAGCAGCAACATCGCCCAGTTCATGTGCTCTCCTACAACCTGAGCGGCTCCCTCATCGACAGGAACCCTGTTTCCTACCCACACCAGCCCCCTAACTGCACTGACCAGCAGACTGTGGCAGAAGTAACATGTCACCCCATCCAGGTGCAGCCCACAATTCACCGGGCGGCTTCTACTTCCTGCCTTCTGGGAGCTGCTTGTCAGGGAAGTGTGACGATCCTGAGGCCCCCCCACACACAGAGGTTCGGGAGGATGAGCCAGAGGAGGAGGGACGGATGGAGTGGGGGGGAGGCACCAAGCAGTGCCAAGTCCTAAGATTCGTAAGTGAAGAAGCTGACATCATGAGAGAGAGGTGTCTCTCCAGCTGCACCTCTCCCGAATTCCTGACCCACAAAATTGTAAGGCAAATAACGCCCCAGTTATTTCAGGCCACTGCATTTGGTGTAGAGACACCACCAGAACAGAAGCTGGTGAAGCCAGGGCACCATCCAAACAAAACTCGGAGCTGCAGCCCTGGCTTCGGGGCGGCAAGGGTGGCAGGACAGGCTGGGGGGGCTGTTGGTGACGACGCCAAGGGCAGCAAGGAAACTAACCACAGGCCAGAGAGAAGGAACCATGTTCTGCAGTGGCAGAATCTGGGGAGCACCGCTGCTTGCCCTAACGGGGAAAACAGAAGACATTTCTGATAAAGCCCAACCATTTTCTATTACATGCATATGACAAAGTATGGAGAAAGAGAGGAACTCAAAAAGAAAAGTGCTCAAGTTTTGAGCCATATTTCAAAAAAATAGAAAGGGTTCGGGACATCTTCCCAGCCAGCAAAATATTCTTAACATAAATAAGGTGAACCCGAAGTCCAGGGCACTCCTGACTGATACCTCAGAAAGCCTGAAGGGCACCCCTTGATAGGACCTTTCAGATTAAGAAGGAGCTTCTAAGAATCTCATGGGCACGCCTCAGACTGTCTCTGCTAACAAGGGGCTGGTAAGACCCCCAGGGGTCTCATCCCGAGGCACGCTAGACACAATGGAAGGGCACTGCTCCGCAGATCTGTGGGTGCGGTTTCTGTCTGAAGCTCCGCATTTACAGCGAGATACACAGGAAGCCCATGTTGTTTTTAAGGCAGTTACACGAATTTGGACAGAGAGGGAGAGACAGTTCAAATGGAAGAGACCTTTAGATACCCAACAATGTGCGGGTCCGTAGCAGCTAAGAAAACTATTCCGCTGCAAAATTGGGCCTTTTCCTGTAAAAAAGGAAAGACAGCTCAGGGTGTGCCACAGAAGGCCACATGCAGGGGTGAGGTCTGAGCCTCATCCGGGAAGCAGACACAGGTATCTGTCTGGACCAGGGAGTGACTTGCTTTCCCTCCAGTTTTAACAGGAGTGTCGACCACAATTACCCCATCTCTGCTCACCACTGTGTCCTGGGTACCCGAGGGACCGAAACCTGCCCCTTTGGCTTGCTGGGCCTCTGACAGAGAACTGTGCTGCAGGAGCCACACACAGGCCTCACTCCGAGTAGACCCGACTCAGCTCACACGGGAGAGGTCTCGGGCTGGATGCCACAGGCAGGGAAGACTGTGAGGATCCTGGGCGAAACCTGAGAGTACTTCTAAGTTGGATGAGTGTAAATTGTGGGGCCAGAGGACGGACTGTCTCCAAAGGCTGCTGCCCCCAACAGCAACCCTCCCTGTGGCAATGCAGCTCCGTACAGCAAGAGTGGGGTTGTACCTCCCATCCCCTTGAACCTGGACCAGCTCATCCACAGAATCCAACAGAAAAGAGTTCCTGAAACTTCCAGGCTCGGTTCTAAGAAGTCCTGTGGCTCCCCACTGGGTTTCTTGGAATGCTCGTCCTGGCCCACCCTCCGAGTCCAGCCACGGCATGCGCGCAGCCACGACCACAGGGAGGTGGGACATAAGAGTGCCCTGTGACAGGTCCCTACTGCTCTCCCAGCCGACACCGATAGCCCTCCGGACAAGACTATCTTGGGTGTCAAGCAAACTCAAATGAAAGAGCCACCACACCAGGCCCTAAACAAAAAGTGTTCAACCAAGTCTAGTCAACCCACAGAACCATGAAAAATAATAATTGTTAAGCCACTTAGTTTGGGGTGCTTTGCCATGCTGTAATAGACAACTGAAATAATTCCTTAATAAAAGCTTAGCACACTTTAAAGCTAATAGTAATTTAAGATAATTGACCTTAAGTCAAGTAGGCCTCATTTGATAAATGCAAGTATGATTCAGTATAGGAAGACTAGTAATATATGAGGGGGAACCCAAAAAACCCAGAATTTATTTATTAAAAATTGTGTACTTATTTTTACATGTTTAAACTTAAGTCACCTGCCAAGTCCTGTCCATCTGATGCAAATACACCCATCAAGGTGTTTTTTTCCCACTGCTCAAAACAGTTTTTGAACTTACTGATTTTGAAGCCTTTTAGTGCTTCTGCCATTTTTGTTTCACAGCTTTGAGGACTGTTTTTATCCAGGGGGAAAAAAAGTTGCTCAGGGAGTGATCGGGTAAATAGGAAGGGCGGAGCACGGGGATCACACCATTTTTGGTTAAAAAGCGAACACTCAGCACAGCGTGGGCAGGTGTGCTCATAAATCAGCTGTCATGAAATGGGAACTCAGTGAGAGAGTCTGCAAAAAGAACTCACTGCGGCTGACCTCACACAGTAACGCCAGTTGGACCACTGACACAGAAGGGTTTCTAGAAGGGTCACCTAGCAGGGAGGCCTGCTCTACCAGGGGTCCACCTCCAGGAGATAATCCAGTTTCGGGGGTCCCCCTTGTATATCATCGTAGCTATGAGTCATAGGAAAAAATAGTTACGCTAGACACTAAGCCTACAGCCTCTTCTCTCTTCACTTACACTTTGTCCTAGCTAGTTTCATTCTGTGGACTGAGACGACTTGAAGCTTCTGCACTGAACGCCAGAGGTGCCTGGCAGCCAACTTGACCTTGCCATGTGAATATCTAATGACATCAAACTTCACTTGCCCAAAAAAGGCACTCTTGACCAACAGGCTGTTTCTACCCAGCCTTCCCTACCTTGGAAGTAACAAAATCCTCCCAGCTGCTCAAGCCGGAAACATCAGACCCCTCCCTCTTCTCCCTGCCCACAGCTACCTTCAGCCCAATCTCACTGGCCCCACCTCGAAGGCACACCCTGTACCCACCCCACTCTGTCTCCACTGGTCCCCTCCTAGTTTAAGCTAACATCTCTTGTCTGATTCCCCAGTGTTCTCCTGCTGGTGTCCCTGGCCCCACACTTACCCACTAGCAACCCCATCTACACAGAGAAGTCAGACTATATTATTTTATTGACATACACCCCACTGCTTCAAATTCCCTGGGGGATTTCCACTTCAAACCACAGCGGGGCCCAGCCTTCCCCTTTGACATCATCTTATACCACTGGCGACCTTGCTCACCACGCACTGGCCAGCCTGGATGGGACGCCTCTTGGGTCTCTGAACACACCATCAAACGCCCCACTACTCCCAGGAGCCTGGTGCAGGCCGCCCCCTCTGCCACAAGTGCACTCCCTCTGGCTCCGGGAACGCCTGGCTCTTTGGCATCGGTTAGTTCTTAACTCACGTGAAACAGCCCCCACGCTATTTCATTTGTATCACGCTGCCACTAACTGTGTGTGTGCGTCTGTTCCCGTCTACTGTCCGTCTCCCCCGACCTGAACGTTAGCTCCAGGAAGGCGGGCACTTCACGGGTCTCTTCTGCCCATGAAAACTTGTAGTTTTCAAGTATACTATAATTCTTGTATTCAATTAATTCCTAGGCATTTTCTTTTTGATGCTATACATAAAATTGTTTCTGTACTGACGTTTTTAGACTGTTTCTAACGCAGAGAAATGTAACTAATTTCTGTATGCTGATCTGTACCCTGCACCTTTGCCAAACCCATTTACTGCTTCTGGCAGTCTTTTTCTACCGCTACTCTTGCATTTGTTAGGTTACTGTTGGCACAAAATATATTTTCCACTTTTTTACATTCAAGCTATTTGTGTCTTTATATCTAAAGAGTGTCTCTTATAGGCAACTTATGGTTAGATCTTTTTTTTATCCAGTCTGACAATCTTTTGATCCACATTTAATGGTCATTATTGACACAATTAGACTTACACACATCTGCCATTTCACTATCTGTTGTGGATACTGTATTTTGCTGTGTGTAATGCACACCCATGTTTCTGTGTGCATTACACACAGGATTATTATACCCATTATTACAGCATGGTGTGTAATCACTATACCCACGTACAATGCGCATCCTTATTTTTTTCCTCAAAAATTTGGGCAGAAAGTGCACATTATACATGGCAAAATACAATATGTCTCAGGTCTTTTATGCTCCTCCTTAGCTACTTTCTTTTATATAAAAACAAATATTTGGTAGCATACTTCTTAAATTCCCCTGTTGATTTTTCCCCACTGTGTAATTTTTAGTTATTTTCTTAGTGCTTGTCCTGGGGATTACAACATGCACCCTCCTTGTCGCCATCTACTTCAGACTAACACTGACTTAATTCTGAGAAAATATAGCAAGTTTGACCCAATACAGCTCCTTTTCTCCCTCATCCTTCGTGTTACTACCGCGTGCACGGCATCTGTGCGTTACAACCCGAATGCTCGTGCTGTAACCACTGATTTATACAGCCGTATGTCCTTCAAAGACACTTATGTGTCTACCCTCTTTTATATTTAACCCCATTATTTACCACTTTCAGAGCTCTTCGTTTCTTCCTGTGGATTCAAGTTAACATCTGTTACACTACCTTCTAACTCAAAGGATTTTCTTTAGAATTTCTTGTAAGGCAAGTCTTTGTTCATCTGAGAATGTCTTTATTTCACCTTCATTTTTGAAAGAGAACTTTGCTAGATATACAACTTGTGATTGAATTTTTTTCTTTCAGCATTTAGAATATAGCATTCCACTTCTTTTTGGCCTCCATTGTTTCCGGTAAGAACAGTTCTGCTCCTCTGTATGTAACGAGTTGTTTTCCTCCTGCTGCTCTCAAAATGCTCTCATTGTCTTTGTCTTTCAACAATGTGGCTACAATGTATCTTCATGAAAATCTGTTCATCCTACTTGGGGTTTATGGAGCTTCTTGCATCTGGAGAACAATATTTCTTCAAATGCTTTTCTGTCCCTTTCTCTCGCAACTCTCCTTTTGAAACTCTCATTACTCATATGTCGGTATACTTGATGTTTCTCAGGTCTCCAAGGCTGTCTGTTTTTCTTTGATATTTTTACATCTGTTCTACAGACTGGCTAATATCTACTGATCCTCCTTTAAGTTTACTGATTCTTTCTTTAGCCATCACAAGCCACTATGTAGCACTTTAGTAAATTTTTCATTTTGGTTATTTACTCTTCAAAACTCTAGGGATTTCATTTGGTTCTTTTTAACAGTTTCTGTTTCTTTACTGATATACTCCCTATTTGTTGAGTCATGGTCATATCTTCTTTAAATTCTCTGAATAGATTTATAATAGCTGCTTTGAAGTTTGGGGTCCATTTAGAGAGTTTCAATGGGCTGATTCCCCTCCCCACCCCCCATCTCTCTATTTAAAAAATGCTTCAGGAGTCATGCCCTGTCTGCATATCCCAGAGGCCAGCTGATGACTGGCCAGAGCTTCTGTTCAAACACTTCAACCAATAAGTCTCCTGCCCTCTGCTGATGCATCTATGTGTGGGTCCAGCAATTTTCAAGTCTTCCCAGCCTTTAGTCTCTGCCCCGCCCCCCAGGCCTCCCCAGGGCAAGGATGCAGCCTCCAGTCAGCCAGGACTGTGCAGAGATCTTCTCACGTCCCTTTACAGCTCTCTCATTCCAGGATCTTTCTGTTCAGTGGAGGGCGTGTGCCCTCAGGAGAGGAGAGTTGGAGGCATTTTCTGTTAGCCTTCGCACAGGCCTCCCACCCTCCACTCCAAAGCCAGCCAGCTGCCTTCGGTACCAAAGCCATGTTTTCATGGCCAGGCCTACACTAGCAGAATCACTCTGCCAAGGAATGAAGAAGGCGGGTGACCCCAGGCAAGCATACCACAGATTCCCGCTGTTCTCACTCAACAGTCAGCAGCTTTTTAGGAATAAATGCTTCTCACATTGATGTTTTGCTGTTGGTCAATTTCCAGAGCCCTGAAATGGTTTTGAGAAGTTCATCCAGTTTTATAACTGTTTGGGGGAGAAAATTTGTTCACCCCTTCACTCCTTAAAAGAAGCTCCATCAATTAACATGTTTTTCTGTAGGCTAGCATAGAAACATCATTTGTGCAGTAGGGAAATTAGAGTTCCAACAAAGACCTAGAAAATCAGAAACTCATCCACACCTTGTGAAGTCTGGGTGGCAAAAAGGGATCGCCAGACCTTGCTAGGGAGTGAACCGGGTTTTGTCTGTGGGAAATCCTCTATTTGCTATCCTAATGGAAGAATTCTAAAACACTTTCAAAGACCACCTTCTTTACCAGCAAAGCTATCCATGTCTCTGCAGGGGAAAGCAACCACCCCCCCCCCCCCGCCCCCGACTCCCTGCCTCAGGCCTCTCCCTGAACACAGAGACACCAGATTCTGGCGTCCGGAGACCAGAACACAAGGAATTCTTTCCTGGAAACCTGCAGGCAATCTCACGTTCTTCGATGGAATTCTGCTGCCCTGGGGATCTGGGGTTTGCTGGGGTGTCTGGCCTCCCTTTCTGACCAGGTGTTCTCGCAGCTGGAACCGAGAGATCTCGGTGAGTCGTAAATACAACGGAAGTCGCTGAGGGTCTCTGTTCATCTGCAAAGCCTTGCTCACGGACACGAGGAACGAAGCTTAGCTGTGCTGACCAAGCCAGGAGCCAACAGGGACCCTGACACCTGAAGTTACTTGATTCTTTCCCTCGTCTCACTTGGTCTACAGGTGGCAGAAATGAACTGAACCGCCCAGCGATTGTTTAGCCTTTTTACAAAACCCAACTTCTGCTCTCACACCTGGATTAGTAACGTGATGAAGTCACTTACTGGTTCTTTACAAAAAAATTTCCCAAGGTGATTCAACTATACATATCAAATTGGGCGTTGGCTGTTGGTTACAAGCAAGATTAGTTTATCTTTCAAAACACAGACCCTTACAGTTTGCCTCCGGACTGAGAGTGCACACACACACTGGAACCCGGGCAAGGGCTCGGGGGCCTCGACGACAGAGGCTAGGCGGTCTGGCGACCCTGAACCCTCTCAGAAATGAAGGAAACCGAGAAAGCATAACCCACACTAATAACAGCCGTTGACAGTTACCATATTACAGTAAAACAGAGAATTTTAAAAATAGTTGTTAATTCATGAATTGCAATAATAAGCATGCCAAAAACAATGTTTTTGTGATATGTACATATATTTTCCAAAACAATCAAATTAGTGTATCGGTGGCACCGTTCCACGCTTGGGCAAACGTCTGCAACACCTGACTTACTGGAAGACAGATGGGTTCTCAAACGTTTCCACGGCGGTGCCACGCACCACGCCGCCTCAGGCAGGCCTGTCCACCCAGGAGAGCAGGAAGGGAGAAAGGCAAGTGGTGCCTGAGGATTATTATGAAAACAGCTTTGACCTCCCACTCACGAGCTTTGCACACGCTCTAGTCTAAGTAATAGTTCTCTGATCACTTTTGAGTATTGGAAGGAAATGGAGTTCCAACAGCATGTCAGTTCTCTACGTGACTTTTCTAAATATGAGAAGCACATAGTGCCCAGCCCACCCTGACCTGTCACTACTCCTGAACACAGGTCACGCGAAGGCACGGACCTCGAACACCCCAAGGTTAATGTCTAAGCCAGAGAAACCCAGCACCCGCACCTCTCTTCTGGCTTTATCATGTTTAAGAGAAAACTCAAGTTGTGTTAAGAGATGCAGATGTCCCAGCTCACCTGCCGGGACCTCCTCGTACCAGGAAGCCCGGCAGTTCTTTTGGCCGTCCAACACTCCCTCTGCCACCCTCCCTCTTCCCACAGCTGCTCTGACCCCATCAGGGCTGTGCAACACGCCAGCAGCAAGGAGGCCTGTATGTTTTTCCCCTACACGATTTATCTAAAAGTATTTTTAAATTCTATTTTTAGTTAAAGTGACATTAAAATAGTATTTTAAAGTCTGTATTATGTATTTTGATAAATAGCAACCGTAAGCATAGCACTTATAAAAGTCTAAACAATTTTAAATGAACAGATTTTAGATATTAAAGTCACTATTAATCATATATGTATATAAAGGTTAAAACCTGTCCTGACACTGTATTCTAATGAAGACAAAGAGAAAGCCAACCCCAACATCATGTCTGAATGGCACTTGTTACTCTTTCAAAAAATAAAGTAGGATGTTCATGCTATCTGGTACGCAGATGGAAATCTCTCTGTTTCTCCAACTGAAAACTAATGAAACCCCTGAGAGAGTCACGGCAAGTGAGCAGTCAGACAGCACAGGACCTGGTGTGACCCGGGAGAGCGGAGGAGCAGGGCCCGCGTCCACAGACCCCGGGGCCAGCAGACACTGGCTTCGGCCTTGTTCAAGGGACTCCGCCTTTTGGAACCTAAACTTCCTCTGCTGTACCATGGGAGAGAACACCACTTACACAGGACCGCTGGGACAGGTGACTGGGATGTCGGTTAAAAGCACTCAACAATGTGACTGACGCCTGGAAGTCACCCTGTCCCCATTCAGATTCCCAAGTCCAAGTCTAGAGACTCCATTAAACCAGAGTTTCTAACACAGTGAAAACAGCCTACATGGCATGTCAACATACTCACGTCAATAATAAACCACAGGCAGAGTCGCCATGCAGCAAGCTCTGCTTCTCTAAACAACTCCTTTCTCACCTGAAGTTAAAAGGCACAGCCCAGCCGGGCAGGCTGTCCCCGCACAGGCCTCTGCATGCACCTGTATTTCATGCAAAAGTGTGGCGTTATGGCGCTGACTTTGCTCATCATTCTAATCGATGGTTGTGTGGCTTCATAATCTTTCTCTCAATTTAGGCAAAGATCAGGATCTTGTTGTAAAAGTGAGATTAATTTCCAAAAGTACTCCAAACCAGGAATGAGTCCTTGTACTTTGCCAATGAGAAGTGTTATTTTTAATCACTACAAATATTTGTTTATTTTAAAATAATAGCTGGTTGTTATTTTTGAAACAAGAACGATGCATCATCTGACTGGGTAGCATCTCCAAACGCTCCCTCGTTTTTCAGGGGACGACATGGAGAACCAGCCGCCAGCCTGCGTCTCTGACAGCCCTGACCTGGCAGACCCCATCACGGGAGGGACCTGGGCAGGGCCCTCTCCGCCCTGGCCCAGGTGGACATGCCGGCGACACCCAGCGCAGCACCTGTATTACTGGGGGATGGGTGTCAGTCTCTTCAGCGCCCTGCTTTAATGTAACCACCCCTCTTCCTATGAAAACCTTAATCCAAAAGGGAAAAGCTCCTCTACTTGCTCATGGATAACTGAATCCTCCCTAAAAGAGATCTAGTTTACAACTGGAAATCAAATTTAGAATTCAAAGTCCACTCCACTGACTTACAAGCAAAAAGGGGTCTGCCCGTCCTTTCTCCTGAGTGCGGGATTCTGTGGAGGGGTGCTGGGTCCCACAGTTTTCAGAGCTCCAACAGGACGTGGACCACCTCTTACCTACCACCACATAACAGGTGCTCCTTCCTACGGGAACTGGGAACATTTCAAAACCTTGAATCCTAAGCACGCTGCATCCTTTCACACCTTTGCACCTCTGCTGGAAGGGCCTGCTCCCTGCACAGTGCAGCAGGAAAAGGTGTGGCCCTGGGTGCGGCCAACACCAGTTCCAGGTTCCAATCTCGCATCCACCAATGATTCACCACTCTCTCCATGAAACAGGTCTGCCACACCCACCTGCAAGGGCTGGGCCAGGATTAAGTGGCACTGTTCGTGCTGCGTGCAATCACTGACACACAGGGATGACTGAAACATTAATATCAGGAGAGCACAAAATAGCAATTTTAGAATTACTTGTGGTTTTCCAAGTGAAGTTCAACTTTTAGCACAGCACCACCAAAGGGACAACTGTTTCCAAACCACTTCCCAACACAGTCCACAGAGAGCATGAAAGAGAAAACCCAGGAGTCTGGCTTCCTTCCTGCCAGGTTCTAGTCCCTCTCAGGGGATCACAGGGCTCTCCTCAGTGAAGTGAGCATTTTCCCCACAGAGTTTCCGCTGAGCCGCTAACCACTGCTAATTAACTTCGCGAGCACAAGTTTTCAAGCAACTCAAGGCTTCTGTCTGCCAGGCGGCATTGCCAAGGTCACTGTCCCATCCTTGCGGAGCTCCGGCACCTCCTGATGGCGCTTTCATCCAGGATGATGCTGTCCGAGTCTCCTTCGTAGTGGCAGCTCACAGGCGAGGGGTCGGGGGTGGGGGGGTGGACTGGACCACCCGCTCTGCAGGGTCCCAGTGCATCGACATAAAGGCCACTTCAGCTCAAACTGCCCAGTCCCTCGGGCCACAGCTCTGAGGTGAGCTAAGGGCAAGAAAACTGAACAGAAAAGGCGACAGGAAATGTGAACAGGGCTGCGACTCAGCCCACCAACCATGCTCCCTAAGGCGTGGAGCACAAATACAACTATTTGAGAAAACTTGACCAAATCAAAATCAGGGATGTTAAAATAAAAGACTCAAAAGTGAGAGCAAACAACCACTCACCCGAACAGAACTGCACAGACAGCCTCACCCTCTGGGCTGCCAGTACCTACCCACTGGAGGCGGGGCTAAAGAACAGGCTCAGAGCCCCTGCCCAGAGTCCGCACTCTGCAGCAAGGGACGAGGCATCACTGTGCACAGTGGTGACCCTGACAGCATGCACAGTGACGGAGAGCTCTGCCGTGACATCACGGGAAACACTGCGTCACTGAGAGTGACCTCTGGAAGCTCTCCCAGAATCTGAGCACCCCTTCTTGGTGTCCAGGCCCTCTGTGCAGGCAAAGCTCACCTGGACGCCCACAGTCGGCTGAGTTACTGGTTCAACCCACTTTGGACCCGGGAAGGGAAAGGGACCTGGACACGGTCCCCAAGCTAACGGACATTTGGCAGGGCCCAAGTTCAAACTGGGCAGGGCTAACTCCAGATCAGCGCTTGCCCCGTCAGTCTCGACAGCCACCGGGTGCAAGTCTGAGCCGCAGACCCATCCTGTCCCCAGGCCTGGCCAGCTGCTTGAGTTTCCCATCAGTAAAGGAGGGGTCTGAGGAAAGTACTTTGTAGTATTTCCTGATTTTAGGAAACACACTTTGGCACAATTCTGCTTAACACCAAACACCGCACTCTGCTTCTGCTGAGCCTGCCTTGAATGGCTGGTGCCTGCGCCCCTCCCTCCTCCTCGTGCCCCGCCCTCAGCAGGTGGGTGCAGCTCCCGCCTGCCCACAGTTGCAGGGGCGTGGAAAGGCCCGCCCCCGCCCCAAGCATCTGGTGCAGTGCTGAGACAGCCTGTCTTTTCACCTGCGCTGGACCTCAGCGTCGGCAGGACAGATACCTGCGGTATGATTGACAGCCTGCGTGTCTCCCAGTGAACAGTGCAGTGCGGCGGCGAAGCACCGACATGCCCTTCCGCTGTGCGGAGTCTCTGGAAACAGCGCACAGGACACGACTGCTCCAAGTGGTGCAGAGCTGGGCCACAGGGCGGTGGGTGCAACGTCGCCTTCCACAGCTCTGCCTGTCCAGTCCCGTCCCGGCTCAGCTGCCCCTGAGATCCTTGCCATTTCAGTCTCTCTCCACATCTTTTATGTTTCTCCTCGTCGACTATTTCGTTGAACATTACTTGCTGAGTCGTAAAGAAAATACTTCGGCTTCACTTCGCAAGATCAGCAGGCTTTTCCACCCTTCCCGTTTTAACCACCCCCGAGTTCTGCCATTCACATTTAAATGATGGGGCTTCCTTGTGCTGTGTCCCAAAAGTCTTAGACTTCCTGGAATGCAAAACAGGTTTTCCCACAGAAAAGTTAAAATGAAAAACTATCACGAAGGGTGTTTTACTCCTCATATAAAAAACAAAACAAGAACATGTGAACATGGGTGTCCTCGAGCAGGTGTAGGTGGCACCCACAGACGCTGAGGGGACAGTGGGGTACAACAGGGGGCACCCACTGCGTCCACACTGGAGATCCGGTCCAGCAGCTCTAGGTTCAGACTTCCTGACAAACTCGTGGAGTTGTATGTGTTTCGGAATTCGGGAACACAGTGCGTGGGTCTGTTGTGGGAACACAGTGCGGGAACACAGGCTAGGATCCGCTGGTCTGCTCTGCCCAGGGTTGGGGGGAGGGGTCAACCACATCAGCTGCACAATCCTCTCCCCCAAGTCCCCACATCTCACCCAGACCTCCACACCCAGCTGCCAGTAAGTGATGTGCGTTTATCCAGCAAAGAGTCACTGAGGATTTACTGTTTTAGATGCTAAATATATGCCACTTGAAATGTTTATCCTGGAACACCGCTCCCTCTCCAGGGTTCCCTTATCAGGAAATGGGGCTTCCAACTACCCTACCATTCCAGTCAGCAGCCAGGAGCCATCCTGGACCCCTTCGCCCCACCCGCACTTCCCGTCAGTCACAAAGCCCTCCAGCTCTACCGTCTAAGCCTCCCCCAGTCCGCCTCACTCCTCTCCACAGCTGTCACCCCTTTGATTATGCTAGTGGCCTTAACTGGAGGCAGTTCTGCCCCGCAAGGGACACCTGGACCTATCTGGAAACATTCATGCTGTCACGGCATGTGGGGAGGTGCCACTGGCTTGCAGGGGGCGGAGGCCAGGGCTGCTGCTGCCCCTCCTGCAGAGCGCAGGACGGCGCATGCCAGCGAGTTCCTGGAGCTTCTGCAGGCGAGAGACCTGGCTCCAGGCAGACGGACGAGCAGTGTGCACTGGTGGTTGTCTTTGCATTTATGACAGTTCTTGAAAACGGTCCCAGTTCAGGATCACTGTTAATGTGGTAACAGTCTACTTCGCTCCAACTGTGCTAGAGTGGGACACACCTTTATGCACGTGTGCGCGAAGCAACCACTTACCTGTGCATGGCCTCAATGCCCATCCCGATCATGATACAGTAGGAAATCCCGCTTTGGACCAGGAAGTGCAAGGCGTACCTGTGAAGAGTGAGAGCGGCGTTAGACGGATAGATGCCCGCTCATGAATACCAGGTCACAGCAATTCAGGCTTCAAAGTGTGTACAGGTGATGCACAGCCTTCCCAGATAGAAACTGAAGGACCGAACCTCCAAAGCCCCACCTCCCACGAACACCCGCAGAAGGAGGCCCACACCGCAATCCCTGGGAAAGCTGGAGAAAATGAACCCAAACCCCAGAAGGCGGCCCCGGCATCCCATGGATTCCTCACAAAACAACAAAGGCACTGAGCATGAGACTCTGCTCCAGGGCGCGTGCACCGACTCTGTCCCTTCTGAACACAGGGCAGCTCGAGCCGGACCCGCTGCCTCACAGGGACCCTCGCAGTGCTCCGTGGGCGGGCACCCGCCCCCAGGTCCTTCCAGCCAGGACGGCAGTGTTCGCCGCCACTGCAGCACAGCAGCCCACCACCAGAGGAGCCCACCCCGTCACCCACCCCGTCCACAGCACTCAGGCCAAACAGGGCCAGGACTCGGGCTCTGAAATCAGCCCGCCTGTCCCGGGTCATGCGCACGCGCATGCTAGTTCCCTCTACCCTCAGATGGCACGCATGATTCATGAAAAATGTTCAAACCACTGCACACAATTTCACAGTATTCATAAGGATTCTTACCCTATGATGAAAATTACTTTTAAACCTAATTGTTATGGAGTAACGGGCAACTGCAACGTGGCAACATTAGCTACAGCCAGCCCACTGGCTGGTCCTTCTAGGGGGCAGGGGAGCAGACCCTTCCCAGACTGTGTGTCATAATCTTTCAAGACACCTAAGCGCTCTGAATACAGGACAATCCTGTACCCTGCAGCGTCACTGTGCTTTTGACATCACATTTTACTTATTTGGAACTCCAACTTGCACTAAAGGCAAGTAAAAATTTATTTTTAGCAAAAAAGAGCCCATGTTTTAAAGGCTGAGAAGTACCTCTTTGTTCCACTGAGCTTCACGGAATGGCCCCTTCCTGACAGGCTCGGTCTGGACACTGAAAACTAAGAGCCGACGGGACAGCCTCTGTGCCCAGAGAATGCCCAGTCTAGAGAGACGGACGCACTGACCACTGGCCACCTGAACACTAACGACGCACCCTGAACGGAGAGTCTGGGTAGACACGCACATTCTAGTCTGGCCACCGACTGGACAGCGGTGGTGGCAACGGGCAGGAGCACGGCCTCGGCCCGAGGGGCCCCCACGCTCACGAGGAGCCGCTGCTGTGCGCAGTGAGCCCCGACCTCAACGCTGCCTCTCTCCGCCCATGCAGTCACTGCGGGCCCTTTCCACAGAGGAGGGAAGGGGCTGAGAGAGGCCGAGTGGCACGTCCGAGGTCACCCAGCTGCCCGGCCAAGTCGCCCTGAGTGGAGTCAGGTCTGTCTGACCCACAGTGGCAGGTCCCTGGTACTACCCACACTGTCACCAGACAGTTAAGAAATAAGGAAAGAGTAAGTTAATTCTTTAGTGGAAGGCAAGTTATAAATGACACTCCGAGGAAGAGAGGGAAGGCTGAGCCCAAACAGAGGCAGGCAGGATGGCCCACTCTGTTTTCAGAGCACAGCCAGACTGTCCTCCGGAAGGGGGAGGGGTGCTGTCAAGCTCTGCCACCTTCGAGGCTAAAGTCACGAAGTGCTCAAGCAGGAGAGGAAAGGCCTCTGCCTCCCCAGTCATGCCGACCAGCAAAGGGATCACACACCTGGTACCGGGGCAGAAGCAAGCTCCCATCCCAGAGAAAGGAATACAAAAAAGGCTCTCCTTCAAGAAAAGAGCAGAGAACTCTATTTTAAAAGCCCTAGTTATCACATTTAATGTGGAATGAGTGGGAGTACTTGATCTTAGGGCAGGTCCCTCCCGTCACGAAGCCCCTGGGAAGAGCGGGGCCCTGTAAGCACAGCCACAGTGCCCCCTGCCCCGGCACCCTTCTATCTCCCCCCATTTACAAGCCCCCCCATGTATCCCTAAACTATAAGCCTTCCCAAATGACTCCCTAAAATATGCTTCACCCAAATACACACTGAACACTGACCTATTTCAGAGTGGAATGTGCACCCTGAGACATGCTCCAGGAAAACAAGTTAGGGAAAGGATAAAATCAGAATAGTGGTACTCCAATAACTGTTAAAGCTGAGTGATGGGAGTGTCCACTTCACTATTCTGTTACTTTTGTCTTTAAAAAGTGCCATAATAAAAAGTGGAAGCACATGCATGTACACACAAGCACACATTACCCCACGGCATGATAAATTACAGGAGTTTTACACAGAATCACCTGCGAAACCTAAGAAAATTTTGACAATATAAATTTGAGGCTACCAAGGAGGCGGAAAAGACCATGTTTGCTCTAAATGAAGATGTGGAGAGCAGGACCAGTAAAGTGGCAGCGGTCTGGTCAAGATGGCATGACGTAAATAAAACCAAGTGGAGTCGCTCGTGTCACCCGAGATGGCTGCCGGGCAGCCGTGACACTTTGGTTCAAGAGGGAAACCACGTAAGTCACTCCAGACACATCTGGCAAGGAGACACACCCAAGATATCTGCCCACGTGGTCAGAACAGCCGCATCTGCAGAGAGGGACCACCCACAGATGGGCTGCTGGGGAAAGTCCCCACTTGCCATCAGGGACGTCAAGACACTGATCAAGTGACCCAGAAGGGTGGGGCGCACCACTCTCAAGGGCATAACTGAAGACAGGTCCTGGACCACTGCTGAGACCGCCGAGCTCTACACCCCAGATGCTGCTCCACGCCACGCTGGTCTTCCTTGGCATCAGCCACCGGAGGCTCTGCCCTGCTGGACAGAGGATGGAGCACTTTGCCTGCCCTGCTGCCCACCTGGCTCCGGAGACCCTTCCTTGCAAGACGCTGATGACTCACTCCCTTGCCCACCGTGCTGTCTCCCTGACCCGCAGACTGAGACTCTGGGACCCAGGTTCGTTATCCCCCGCGGATTGCTCTGTGTGTGTGTGTGTTATAATTCTCTTAGACTGTCAGAGTGTGAGTAGGATATGAACACGTACTAATGCTCTACTCTGACTGAACCTGCATTCGATAAAAGCTGAGTGAAGAGCAGAGTCACTGTGTGTGACTCTTGCCCATTCCTGGGTGCCAGGCTGCTCAGCTGACTTACAGGAAAGACGGTATCACATGCATACACTCGTGACAAGAGATCACACTCAAATCTGAGGACGACACACACAGTGTCTACCAGAAGACGGTCACCGGGTAATGTGGGAGAGACCGACTTTCACAGGTTTCTAGGGAACATCTGCACATGCCAGAGGCAAACACTAGATAAAGAAGTTACGTCTATTCAAACACTCACAAGAACCAGAAACGGCAGCCGGGAAGGAACGTAGACGTGCTCCCCCACAAGAGAAGTGACTGAACCCCCGGACAGGGGGTGCATTTCTGTGCTCTGAGGGAACTCTGGTCCCAAAGCAGAGCCCGCAGAGAGAGCAGGCTCAGACGGCTGGTCTGTGTGTGTGGGAGCTGGCGGCCAGCAGCACGGCGCTCCCTGGAAAGGGAGACACAGAAGAAACCACTGAGCTGCCCTTCCACTGAGGGTCTCTGCTCCTAATTCTTCTGTCTCACAGCCAGTCCCTGGCACCAACAGTGAGGTGGCACTTCTGAATGCAAATCCTTGGGGCAGCCCCAAGGAAACACCCACAGAATATCCGAAGGGTCATAAATAAGAACTCTCCATCATAAATAATTCTTCCCACCAAAACAAGCAGAACACCTCCTCTCACCAGCGGCAGACTCTAAAACATGGTGATGCAGTTCTACCGATGGGCTTCACTGGACTCGTGAAAGTCACTTGCACAGAAATAAAAAAAAAATTTAAACTATTTTAAATGGTTTCTTTGTCTTGGCATAAAACATCTGCAGAATAGGTGAAAAGAATTCCTTATGATGAAATAAAATGTCTCCATCCTTCATCTGTCCTTTTTCATAAACTATAAACAGTTGCGTGCCCTATGCCCCAACTAAAGAGAGTGGAGACTGCTCTCCACTCTGTTTTCCCATTAAAATAAAAACTATAAAACGTGCTAAGTAAATATATGCACAAAATGCTGCAGTGTGTATCTCTCTACATGCTCCATTCACAGAGGTGTCCGGAGTCTCCACTCACACACAGACACTCACCACCCGAAGCAGAAAAGGGCGAGGTAAAGGCCCAGGAGGGTGGCCACGACGTGTCTCACACAGGAGCTCGCTTTGCTTGGACGCAGGTAGGTCCGGAACCAGACCGCTGCCAGCAAGGCCGAGAGCTGGCCCACCACGAAGTTGACCTGTGAGGGGAGACGAGAATGCCACGTTAGCAACACAGATGGGAACTTTTCACAGGACGTTGTCTAAAAATCCTCAGGATCAAAATGCTGTGCACAATCAAGACCTTCTGTTCTACCAAAGAAGCACAATCAGAAATCTGGGGCCTTCCTGGGATGACAGCCTCCGGCCCAGAGTGGCGGCCAGTGTACCTGCCACTTGGCAGGGACGGGTGGCGCCCAGCTCGGGAGAAGGCCTGAGGCGCGCCCAGAAGGATGTCCCCCTCTGAAAGGATGGGGGACACAGGGTTGGACACGGAGTGGAAGGCGCGGCACCCCGTGGTGTGGGGCCGAGAGACCTACTGAGTGGGCAAGCCTGCAGCTGGGAGAAAACAAGAGCTAAGTTTCTCCAAAGGTCCCTGGGGTCAAGGTCTGAACAGGACCCCCGAGGCCTGGTGGGACGCATCCTCTCCCAGTGGGTGTGTGCCTGCCCCGGCGAGGAGTCGAGGGGATGCTCAGGCCTGGAGCCGCCCAGTGGGAAACAGTGGGAACAAACATCTCAGCTCTGGCGGTGCTCAAGGACGGCTCGGCTCAGGAGGGACGAAGGACATCGTGGCTGACAACAGAGGAAGGAACCTTCAGAAAGCGGCGGCAGGAGAGGGATTCGCCCCCAAGCCCGCCATTGTCAGCTTTACAGTCCTCCTAACTCACTAGGAATGACACAGTCCTTCACCTGCAGAAACGAAACACATCCCTCCTCTCCCTCAACATTTCTTTTGCCCTAGAAAAATAATAAAGTAAAAGGCTACAGGAAAAACTCTTTTATGGCATATAGACTCAAGAAGGACCTCCATTCCACTCTTAGAAAGTATTCTCCTAAAATCTTAAGGAAAATCCGTCTAAAAATGTACAAATGAAAAATCCATCTGACATCGGGACTTGCAGAAACCACAGAACCACCGAGCAGAGGCACTGTTTCGGGAGTGAGGTATGAGCAAACCACGGTGCGCGTGCAGACACGGGCACAGACCCACAAAGGCGTCTCCGCCCCAAGGCAGACGGCCCCATGCGCTTCCGTGCATTACAAGGAGGAAATCGGTTGGACATTGCTGTTCAACTGTTCTTGGAAACAGACTCAGTACAAGCAAAACATCTTCCACCAGGTCCTCAGCACTGTTTCTACCCTACAGAAATAGAACAGCATTTTAACTAAGCAAAAAGTACATCTAAAAAATAAATGTTTTAAAATGTTATCTCTTTCCTTCCAGCCACAGCCATGAGGTGAGCCAAGATGGATGCTCACAGCACACCCAGGAGCTGCGGGGAAGCGGCAGTCCAATGAGAGGGACGCACTGCCAGCAGAACCGCCAGCTCTCTGCGCTCCAAGGGCCCCCGCCACGCCAGCCCTGATGAAGCGCGCAGGCTGGGACGCAAGGCCAAGTGAGGCCCTACCACAAACACCATGTTCATGTGGCCAGGACAGCCACGAACGCCCCGTTCCTGAGGGTGCGGTCGACGGCCAGCCTGTCCCTCCCGGTGCTGACCAGCTGCGGTGTGCCTGGAGCCCTCGGCCTGCTGCTGAGGAGCCAGCTGGGCACCCCTGGGGGCTCTAAGCGCCCCGGATCCTTACAGGGTTGGTGAGGGTTCCACGCACGGATTCTCTGAGGTTGACCTCATGACCCGTTCCATGAGGCTGTTGTAAGGAATCCTATCACCCAGTGGGTCCCCAGGCCAGTCCACAAGCTCAGGGAGGTGTGAGGGCTGACCGAGGCGGGCTGAGAGCCGTGGCCTTGGAAAGGGCCCCAAGTCCCCCACACTGTTGGTGGTCCTCGCCAGGCAGCCTGGGGAGGGCACAATGCTCTCCAGCTCCACCGTTACCGTTCATGTGTAGTGCTTGTAAAATTCTTACCTAATAAACAATTTAGGCCAGAAAAAAATACCTTACTTTTAGAGAGAGGAAGAGAGGGAGAAGTGGGAGAGAAACATCGACGAGAGAGAGAAACAAGCATCAGTTAGTTGTCTCTCGTACGTGCCTCAACAGGGGGCCGAACCTACCACCTAGCCAGGTACTCTGACTGGGAATCGAACCAGCGACCTTTCGCTTTGCAGTTCACTAGCCAACCAACTGGACCACACTGGTCAGGGCTAAAAAGTACATATTTTTGATATTAACAACTACTCACATCTACAAAGCTTCTCGCAGTGTAAAAACTTTCAAGCATCTCTAATTCAACAAAAACACACAGAGCATCTTACAGGCAAAGCGTAAGAAATGAAGACACGCGTCAGCCCAGGGTGGCCTGGGCGACTCTGGAATCTAATGAGAAGGCAGGCACGTACACGAGGAACCGCATCTGCGTCACCAGCATTTAAAACTAATCAAACCGGGCTCTTTAGTCTCTGCATTTCATCATTCATTGTAATTCAATAAACATTTTAAAACGTAATTACCAAAATGAGAAATTTGATGATATATAAATTACCCTCGAACCTGGTCCCTTAAAACAACATTCCTTTTGCTCTTGAACCTGCGATGTGATCACAGTCGGGCAGGGAGAATGCCTCCTGCTCTGCTCAGCCTTGGCTGCACACTGGTTAATGCAAAGGCTCATCACGGGCCGACAGCCGACTCAGGCTGCGCTCTGAGACCTGAGCAGGGCTGTAGGTTGAAACACCTGCATGGCCCCGCTGTGTGCCCCGGGCTTCCCCACGACATGGTGGCTGGTGTGAGCACGAGCAAAGGAAAACCTCCCTCAGAGTGGCATGGGGAAGCCCTGAAGGGCAGCTCCTGTGCACTCCGCATCCGCTGCAGCTTCCTGTCCAAGTCTGGGTAGGAGGAAGCTCACTTTACTCCCCAGCAGGAGGGAAGGAGTTTCCCCTCCCCCAGCCCCAATCCGGCCAATGAGAAGCCACCGCCACCCCAACTCTCACTGGCCCCCCCAGGGGGGCCTTTGCTGGTAATGGCCCCTCCCCGGGTCCCCCCTTTTCCCTGTAAAATAGCGCTCCCCTCCTTTGTTCCGCACTTGCCTATAGTTCCCCATAGTCTGCATGTACCTAATTGCCGATTCCTAGGCTAAACCCTAATAAACCCACTTTTGCTGGTAAAATAACTGGCTATTTTATTGTTAAGGTTGAGACTGGGTTCCAAGGACAAGCACGAGGAGGGGAAGGGGAGAGAGAAACAGCCACACACACCAGTGGGAAGCTGCGGCGTGTGGACGAGTTAATCCCAAGGCCAGGGAGCTGCACTCCCCCGCGCTCCCCCAACATCGTTCCCTGCAGCAGCCATGCAGTCGTAAACCTGTCCAGGTTCAAGGGCAAGGGGAAAAAAAATTCCTCCCTTGGTAGGGAGTGATGAATACTGAAGATACTGCTGTGACCATTTTTGGAAAATAAAACCTACCACGGGTTGAAATATAAAGTTGAGAAAAGTCTCCAAAGACGTGGGTGCAATAGAACAGAGAGCGAGCTCATCTGGGATGCCACTATCCAACACCGAGAGTCCCGGGAAGGAAGTAACAGCAACGAGGAAAGAGGGGCAAGAAGTTGGTTAAGAAGTAACTGCAGGGGGTCCCCAGAGCTAAAGAACAGGGGTCTTCGCACTGAAAGACCTTGGCGAGTACCCACACAAAGTGAAATTTAAGGATATCTGGGAAAGGAGGGGAGACCCTGTGGATTTTCAGGAAAGAAAACGAGGCTGACACATGGTGGTGAGAAGACTCACGTCTGACTCTCCCACCAGGCGCAGCACTGCTGAAAGCCATAGCTCCGCGCCTTCGGAGTCAGAGCACACCTCAGCTGAGGGTCTGCCAGGTGACGTTTTAGTCTGCAAGTGAAATCATGGCTGGAAAAGACCAGGGACGCCCCAGGGCGAAGAAAAAGCACAGCGGTCTCGGTCTGGGAGTTAAAACAGGTCCTGCTCTCCCCACTGAAAGGGGCAGGGCAGCGCTCCCACTTGCACCTGTCACCAGGAGAGGCAACCCGCAGTCCCTCCCAGGAGCTCCCCGTCCCGTCTAGGGAGCACCCAGGAAAACCTGCCAGGTGCAGCAGGACACCTGCAGTGAGTAACGGTGTGCATGGGCGAGGTGGCAGCAGTGAAGGCCAACAGTTACTGAGCCCCTCCCCTACACTCCCACCCCCTGCGGGGAAACCACCCTGCAGAGGCCTCCACACGACAGGTACTCTTTGTTAGGGACCCTCCCTGGCCTCACGTGTCTCCTCTGGTGACACTCACCCCACCACGGGAGGAGGCGCAATGTCACTAAACCCCTGGGCCATCCTCAGAGCTGCAGACACCCAGCTCTGCCCGTGCTGCGGGAGTGACAGTGACTCAGGGACAGTCCTCAGGAACTCCAGGTGGCCGCACATCCAGGGCACACAGTCCCACACAGCTTGGACCCAGAAGGCTGACGATGGGACCCACGTCTGCCAGGCTCAGCGTCCCCCTCTTGGCCAGGTCCAAACCCAGCAAGGGCAGGCTGCTGACCCCAGAATCCTGAAATGACAGCACTGCCACGGCCTCTGCTTTACCCACAAGGGACCAGAGGCTTCTGCAGGTTCAGTGACGAGTTCCAGATTCCCTGCCATCACCGTTGGAAACCACTGTCTCCCAACAGGAGAAAACAGGGTTCCCAAACTGACGCTGATTAACCTTAAATTGAACTACAAAAACGGAAACAGAAGTTAGAGCTAAAACACGTCGCCTATTTTACCATTTGCTGCTGCTAAATTACGTTTAGTTAGCTTAAAGAAATGAAAGCTAAAAGAGAAACCGTCACCAGGGTCATAGTTTATTCACACAAGTGATGAATGTCTACCGAGTACCTGCCACACGCCGGGCACTGTCCTGGGGACCAGGCCCAGTCAGTGCAGAAAGCCGAGTCCCTGCTCTCGTGGAGAAGCATTTTAGTGAGAGAGAAAACAATACACAGGAGTATGTAGCAGCGAGGTGTGTGACATGATGGAAGGTCAGCATTTGAAAAACAAGACAAAAAGCCCCCTGACAGGGAGTTCCAGTGTTGGGAGGGGATATGAGACAGCCTCCTTGACCGCCTGGGCAGGAAGCTGCAGGAAGTGAAGGGAAGAAGCCACCAGACGGCCAGGGAGCAGGAGTGTCAAGTGTAAAGACCCAGAGGCAGGAACATGCTGAAAACACCCAAGGAACCATGAGAAGGCCGGCGCAGGCGACAGTTGGGAGAAGAAAGGGCAGGGTGTGGGACCAGAGAGGCCAGCAGGGCCCCTGTGCCCGCTGAGAGGGCCGTGCCGGGCGCGTACTTGGCGCTGGGCATCTGCCCGCCCACCCTCCTCCACAACACACCCCTGCAGCAGCAGGGCTCTGCTCGTTTCTTCTCCTCCCGCAGCAGGGAACTCTCGGGAGCCTGCGGTCGTCCCTCCTCCTCTCACGCGGTAGGGCCGGCTGGCAGGACAAAGGACAAAAGGGAGGGTCTGCTCAGTGACGCCTCCTTTCAGGTGGCTCTGTGTGACCCTGCACGTGAGTGAGGCAGCAGACGCCCAGACCTGAGCGCCCTGTCCAGAGTCGTGCGTCCCCAAGGCAGTGGCTGGCCCTTTCATGGTGAGTCTGCCTCTCCCGACACCAGACAAGCCGCAGTGAGAACACGAAAGGTTACGCATAGCAGTGAAATTCTACAAGTGCTTTTAGGCAATTGATTGGTTTAAAAAAAGGGGGAAAACCTGCTGGTAGACTTCCAACTGGTTTGGAGGCTTAAAAATTAGTTTTTCTAAGATTCAGAAGTATTATCACCATCAAATTGTATGCACTGCCAACATCTGAGAAGTGCTGACAGGGTGGGCATCCCCACCCACGGAGGAGACGCAGCAGACCCAGGTCTGCGCTAAGAGCTCGATCCAGTGGGGGAAAAGCCCAGGACAGGGACCCGGACAGCAGCCATGTGCCACAGGCCCCCCTTGATGGTAAAGGCTCAGGGAGTGGGGGCAGTGGGGACTGGCCCACCCCGGCCTGGAGCACGGGCAGCTCTCCTGGGTGAGGACGTTGGGGTGCCCAAGAACAAGAGGGGGCAACTTCTAGCAGGGGGCCCACCCTCTCGGGCGTCTCTGGGCCACACTGGAAGAAGAGTTTCTGTCTTGGGCCTCACATCAAATGCACAAACAGTAACGAAAACTGATGAGCAAACAAAAGGTTTGAGTACATTTACAATTGTGGGTGAGGCCGCATTCACAGCCATCCTGGGCCACATGCAGCTCGAGGGTTGGACACCCCTGAAATCTAAAGGGTGTAAGTACAAAGAAATAAAAGAAGGGAAAGGGTAATTAAAGGAGAAAACAAACAAGTAATAATTTAAGAAAAAAAGAAAAAGTTCTCCTAGTTGTTAAAAAAACAGTGATTTTACATATTGTTTCAGACTCAAGGACCCCCTTCCTGAGTGAATAATGGGGTGTATGTGTCCAGTATACAAATGAGGAACTTCACTGTGAAATCATGAGAGCAGAAATCACACATGACCAAGAAGTCATTAAACAGCAACACATCCAAATGATGGTAGGTTCTGCAAAGCAATTTAACAGAACTAAAGATGACTCTCAAAAACTAAAAACAAAAGATCACAAAAACGTTATACTCAGCATACACCCAATTTTGTTTAAATAAACATTACAGCCTCTGAGCCAATGCTACAAAATTTTTTAAGGTCTAAGGAGACCAGATTATTCTATAATCCCATTACTTGCAAAACTGTTTAGTGTACTGCCTTAAAACAAAGTAACCTTTAAGAATTGCATTCAATTTCTAAGCAGTTCCATTAAGTCATGACAATGACTTTTATTGATGAAAAAACTCTGCTCGGGAATGCCGTGCATCTTGTGCCAGTGAGGGGAGCAGAACCAGGAGCCCCGCCCCTCGGCCTGACCAGGAGCAGCCCTAAACGCACACAGCAGCCCCAGCGGTGAACCACACACACTGCACAGAGACATGCCAGAGACACGGGGAGCACAGCGTCAAACAGAACTGAGTTCCCTGAGACACGTTTTGTTCTGATTGGACAACCGGGTGTCACAGGCACGTCTCAAGAAGAGGACCCCTGCTGGTTCAAACCTGCCGAGGGAAACCCGAGTCTATAAAGTGGTGACACGGCTGGTGACCACCTGCTGGAGCCGGGGACCCTGGACACTGAGACTGGCTGGCCCTGGCTCAGTGTTGACTTCAGCACCCAGCCATTAGATGTCCGACCCAAGACATGACCCGGCAGGCCCGTCTCCACACCACGTGGCCTTGGGCATGCTCTTTGTCTCGCCAGACTCACAACGAGCCGGAGGAGCGCAGCACAGTCCACCGCGCCTGTGGAAACAGTGCTCGGGGCACACCTGGCGGTTTCTACCATTGTCCCAACTATGCTTTTGACAGAGGACGCTCGTGACTAAATCGGCACTTTTTTACTCCTGGTGCACATGAGTCCACAATGAGGCAACGGCAGCAGATCTTCAGACAGCACACCAACACTGCGAAGCCTGACGTGGACACCAACCTTCTGATGCGGCTTCCCACCCCAAGCGGGCTGGGAACGCTTGTGTGTAAGCCCGAGGATTCCACACAGAAAACTCAGGGGTGCGCACACCTAAGTCACTGAAGTGCCGCTGTTCACACTCCAGCCACGTGAAGAAAGGAGGGCATGTCTCCAGTGATCGAGGAGTTGGCCGTGGGGAAGTGGGCTAATGGCCACTGCTGTCCAGAAGCGGAACTGCCTGCCTCAAAAGGAGCGAGCTCTCCATGGAGCAGTGTGCAGAGAGGAGCCCCGTGAGCGCCCACCAGCGTGCCGAAAGGTGGTTTCACCTCCCAAGAGCAGCTCACAGCACCAGCGCCAGGCCAGTGACCACGGACGTGTGCAGAGTGCTCTGTGACACAGAGGGGCCAGGCCCTGACAGCCCACGCAGCTCCAAAGTGATGCACAGCCTGAACCCGAGCCGAGTCCTGAGCCCTAGTCTTAACCACCAGACTTTTCACATATGAAACACCTTTACCTTCTCATCAGTTGCGCCATCAGGCCCTGCCTGTCCACCCTCTGACCCTGCCACACACGGCCGCGCCCCTGCCCGCCCCTGCCATCCACCAGTATTTACTGAGGGAGCGAGCCTGCCCCACTCTTCCTTGCAAACTGGTTCCTCCACCAGCAGCTGCACTCTTGCTGAGCCACCAGACACAGGTAACCTTCCATACTTGGGCTCAAACATGACTGTGCCCTGACCAATCCAACCCCAAGTTACAGCTCTCTCTCTGCAGAAGATTCCAGACTGTGGTGGAGCCCGCCCCGCCCTCCCGCCCTGCAGAGCTGTGGCTGGGCACCGCCCCAGAGAGGAGGCATTTACCAGCCACCCCCACCCACCTCCTTGCGGCCATGTGACAAAGCTCCAGCAAAAGGAATGTGAGTCGAAGTGCTATGTATGTGCCACTTCTGGCCAACAGCTGTGACCACGGGGGTCCTGTCCCTGTCCTGCCTGCCGGATGACTGGAAGGCTCCACATTCTCGAAGCATGAGCCCCCGAGTGGCAGCAGCAGGAATGTCACCTGTGACCCAGTCACACTCGCACATGACTCGGCCCCAGCCGGGACCTACTGAGTCAGACAACCTGGTCATCCGGTCCGGTGGTCTGTGTTGGCAAGTGCTGCAGGGGACCCGCAGGGGACCCTGAGGGCCGTGGCCCGGGGCCAACGAGCATTAAGCAGGCGGGCGGTAAGGCCCCACCCACTGTCCTGCCCCTGAGCAGGAGGAGGTGTTGGAAGAAACACAGGTCTCTGTGCCACCAGCCGAGCAGAGCCACCCAGTGATCTAGACAATCCACATCCATGCTATCACGTGAGAAAAACAGACTTTTGTTAGCTTTAAGTCACCAACACTGTCGGGACTCTCTGCTACAGTAGCTTCATCCCAATGACCTCCAACACGTCTCTCTTCCGACGCTCATGTATGTGCCATTAGCAACTGTGAGGCTTGCTCCTCCCGCTGGCCCGGGAAGCACCAGAGCCAGCTCATACACACCTGAGCATCTCCCCAGGACCAAATGACACCCCTGCCACACTGCAGGCTCAGCAGACAATGTCTACAGACCCTTTCTTCCTCTACTCCCAGCACCTGAAGTGGTATCAGCTGTCCTTTCTAAAAATGTTCCCAAAGTCCCAACATTCACTACAGACTAAAGCTTCCCAAACCTACAGATTCCCAGAACGATGATGATTTATCAAAGGCTTGTCCTCTGCACCCCCACGGCCTAGTCTCCTGGCCCCCAGCTTCAGAAAGGGGTGCTGACTTTGATCCTGGCCCCCCACTCCCACCGCGAAGTCCACACGATGCACAGAACACTGGGTGTTCCTTCCTGGTCTCGTCCTGCTGCTGCTCAACTGCCCCAGGAACCCAGGACACCCGTCCAAAGCAGCCCCTGGCCTCCACCACCTCCACCACCTCCACCGCCTCCCCCTTCATGTGACCAGAGCCAAACTCCAACACCAGACATTTACCAAACCTGGAGTCAGGGACCAAAAACAGGGAAAAGTAGTTTAACATCCCCAATATTTCCAGAGGTTCCCACTTTCAATAAAATCAACAGAAAAAGGGAAACAGCTCAAGACCAGCCCTCTGCATTGCCCCAGTCTATTTTATGGGACAGCTTTGCTGAAATGGTCCCAACATCCTTTCACCTTTAACATTCCGAGCAGGGTTTTTAAAAACCTACCAGTGTTTTCTAGCAAAGGCCGTATACCCAACAAAGTTGTTTGATAAATTACTTTCCAGTCCCACGCGGTAAAACTCTTGAGCTGATGCCAAAAACCTCCTTGGAACAGAGTATTTCTCCATTTCTTTGTCTTTCCTGCACCTTAAAAGAAAAACCTGGCCCTTTAGAATGAATCCTTCCAATTCACATGAAAACTTCCATCCAGTATACAAATCGACAATGCCCAAAATTCTACTCTTCAGCTTTGACTAGTTTATCCCAATTTCCACTCAGATCTGGGGGGAGGCTGAAGCTCAGTGTGGCAGAGCCAAATTTACCAAGATTTCCCTCGGTAAACTGTGGCTTCAAAACCAGTTCCCAGAACAAAAGGAGACGGAACCAGTCTCGGGCTCCAGCACACATGCAGGGCCACGGGCTCAGGGCCCCTTAGCCTTAGCTGTCGCCAGAGACACTGAGCGCCGGCCGAGGGTGCCCCCGCCCAGCACCCTACCACCTCCGTCCTCTCGGCTCTACTCAGACACCGAAAATCCCCATCACTTCTATTCTCAGTTCGTAGCCGACATGAACAGCTGTGCCGCCCTTGTATGAGGAAGGGTGTGCTAGCACTCACAGCGAAGCATACTGCAGATCACATGCAAACTCCACAGCCTGAATAGCTAATGCAAGATAAAGTATTCTGGCCAAAATACCGTAATACACACTCTTAACCTGAAAAGCTGGCCCTGGCTGGTGTGGCTCAGCAGTTGAATGCCAATTTGAGAATCAAAGAGTCTCCAGTTCGATTCCCAGTCGGGACATGTGCCTGGGTTGTGGGCCAGGTCCCCAGTAAGAGGTGTGCGAGAGGCCACCACACATTGATGTTTTGCTCCCTCTTTCTTTCTCCTTTCCTCTTTCTAAAAAATAAATTTAAAAAATGTCAAAATAAATTTTTAAACAATGAAAAGGTAACCAAGACCTTTCCAAACATTCCTTTCTTCCCTACTAGCTAGACTCCTGTTTTAAAATGTCACACCCCAAGAGAGACTTGACGACCCAGACCAACGGCCATGCGAACAGCGGGCCTGCAGAAGGAGCAAGGGGGCGGCCGTGTGCGATCCCGGCCACCCCTGCAGGAGGGCACCACCTCTCAAGGCTACTCCAAGATGAAACCCTCTCTGAATGAAAAGAACTAATCAGATAAAATTTAACTTAAAATTCTGGCCCTGGCTGTGCGGCACAGTGGGTTGCACATCGACCCCACAAACTGAAAGGTCACTGGTTCGATTCCCAGTCAAGGCACACGCCTGGGTTGCAGGCCAGGTCCCCAGTTTGGGGCCAGAGGCAACTGACTGAGGTTTCCCTATTGCCCTCCCTTCCCCTCACTCTAAAGGTAAGTAAAATCTTAAAAAAAAAAAAAAAAAGACTGAAATTATTTCATGCGTAATTATACTTACTATGTTTCCAAATTAAAATTCTTTTTAAAAAGTTAAAAAAATGAAAAAATAAAATTCTGTTGGCCAGTTCAAGGGTGACAGGCCTGGGCAGCGAAGTGCCAGAATGGCGTCCTCAACTACTGGACGACCTGGGCTCTGGGCCTCCCGCCCCCGTGATGGCGCTGCCCCGCTCTGCCAGTGCTCCCCCACGGCCTCGGTGCAGGGCAGCGCGCCCCACTTGGGATTGGCCACCACCCACGTAACCAAAGCTGCGCCAACTCCCTGGCGGCCAGTCAGCTAAAGCAGGCCAAGGTGTGTTGTTTGGGCTCAAGAAAAGGCAACTGTTAGCCGACTTTCTAAGTTGTCAGAACAAAATCCAGAATTCCAGTTTCCCTCAAAAAACCTGCTGCGGTACCCCTATCAGCAGAAGTGACGGGGGCCTTCTGGATGACCACTCTGTCCACACTCAGGAAATGGCCAGCCACCCTCGCTGGCGGCCCTCACCTGCAGCCCTGCGGACACGGGCACTGGGAGCCCTGTCAGCGTCACCCCCCCACCTGCCCCGGGACCTGCGGGGCTGAGCCGCATTCACGATACTCACCACTCCCAGGGCCTACTCGTGAAACTTCACGCTGGTCTCAGGCACCTGCGCTCTGTAAAACTGACTTCCAGAACGTGGATGCAGGCCTTTACATTTTTCTTTGAAGTTTACTATCGTTCAGTTAGATGCATCCAGTTTGATCTTTATGAACTCAGCGCCCACAAGGAGCGCTCTGGAAGCCAGTGGCTTTGCCAAGGGCAGAGCCCCGTCTCCATTCCGTCTCAGCACGGTACTGCTTGACGGGCTCTCTCACAGGTTGTAGCTCTACTTACAGCTGAGGTTCCAAAAGGAAATAAAAGAATTCACTCCGTTGCTTGTTTATATTAGCAGAAAGCTATTTTATCTGGATATACATGCACTGAGTAACTTAAAAATAATGAAAATTATATAATATCTACAACTCGGACCTCCCACAAACACCAGTTTGCAACAGGAAACCTCTAAGAACAAACAAGGTTTCCGTGGGATCATGAATGAAAACAGAAAAGATGTCTCGTGCCCGCCCCATGCCTAGACAGGAGTAAGCAGACCGGCTGGGGCTGGGGCCTTTTCAAGGTACGATCCATCTGGTTGGCAGCTGCAGGTGGGCGTGGGAGGTCCTGGCTTCTTCACACCACAAGACACTGGCTGCCTGCGGAGGGTCTGCTAATGACCCCTGCTACTGGGCAAAAGCCAGGCACCCCCACCCCAGGCTGGCTGGTTGGAGGATGGGCTGGAGGGCGTGGGGCCCCCTAAGAGCAGAGAAGGGGGGCGCAGCGGCCTCCATTCCTTCCAGATACGCAGTCTCTCGCACCGAAGCCTCTGTTTCTCTGATTGTCGTGATAACACACAGACAGAGCTTCCCCTTCCAACCGCCCCTTGTCTTCCAGGCCATAACTGTCATCCAGTTGAGACTGGTGTCCCTCGTACAGTCATCCTCATTCTCTTTGACCAATCACGTCCCCCCCCAAATCCTCAATGCTTTGCACGTCTGTCTCCGTTTAAGTAACCTTCTGGAAGAAAAGAAGTCAGCCAGAGGGACACTTGGCTTCCTTACCTGAGAGAGACCCGCTGTGCACCCTCAGTGAGCCCCGCAGCCCAGGACCTCACCCCTGGGGGCTGCGCAGCCGGCCAGAGGCATGGCAGTGGCCAGCTGGAGAGCCTGGGGCAGGCAGTGCCCTGGGCCCAATCTGAAGAGCTCTGCAAAGTTGAGGGAGGGCCTCAGCCAGGGAAAGGGCACCATCTTCTAGCCCAGGGGTGTGAGTGCCAAAGAGAGAGAGTGACAAAGTGACACATTCCCAGGAAAAAGATCTCTGAGGGCCTGCCAAGCATTAAATCCCACTCAGGAGCTCAGGCTCCGGTCACCGCCCTGCCAGTTGGCCCACTCCTCCCGGCAGCCACAGTTTGGAAAAAGTTGGAAACCCACTGCATTGAACGGCAGCCCCTTCCTCCCCTGTGCCTGTGAGTCGAGTGCACTACGCAGCACACGCCAGACACTCAGATACTTGCAAAATGGGTCACTGAGAATGCACTGGTAGACAGAAGAACCTGAGCCCTCCATGACCGCTGGCCAAGTGCCCGCCTAGTTAGGGACACCCAGCACTGGCCGGGCTCTCCCTGGGCTCTGCCCTCTACCTGCACCCCCCACCCCTGCAAAGCCAATCACCATCCCAGAAGGCCGGGCTGCCCGCGCCCACTTCACAGCCCAGGAAGCCGAGGCGGATATGGGCTCAGCCCACATGGCTCCCTGGGGCCAGCAGCGTCAAGGCGCCCACGCCCTGCGTCACACCAGCCCCGCGGACCACAGACACACTCTGTGCTGATGAGGGTCCAAGCAGGAGGGTGGCAACGTGAGGAAGAGGAGGCCCTGCGCTTGGAGGGAGTCATGGCTGCTCAGCGGTGAGACCTGTGCGGTGAGCGACAGCAGACGTGTGGCAGGCCCTGTCAGAGCGGGGCAGGGTGGGAAGGGTGGGGACATCATGGGGCAGCCAGCTAGCTGCAAACCAGGGGTGTTGGGGGTGGGGCGCCTCCCACTTCATCCTAGAGTGGGAGGGACCCACAGTTGTCAAGGTGCCAGTGGAAAGGCCCCCCGAAAGAGCCCACTAACTCCTTCCCAAGACAGACAGATGTGGGTGACCCTGGGCCCTGGCTCTGCAGATGCAGAGAAGCGCAGGGTCCAGAGCTGAGGGAGAGGCCGCAGGACAGCCAGCCCGTCACAGGAGCACTGCAGGGCATAAGTAGGAGGTGCAAAGGAACGAATACTCCACCAGAACGCCCTGCCCGAGGTGGAGGCGGGCACTGACTCCGAGTGCGTGTGCGTCTCACACACGCAACAGAGGCTTAGCAAGGGAGGGTTGAGTGACTGGAAAGCATGGGACAGAGTTCAAAAGCCTTGCCGAGGAGGTACAGGCTTTGGCTGAATACTGAAAAATACAAGTGTGTCACGCCAAAAAAAAGGGCGGAGGGGATTTCAGGCTGAGGAAACGGCTTAAAAAGGCATGGAGCTAAAATACAGGAACGTGTGCTGATGGCAACTTGAAGTAACTGGCAGGCAGCAGGCCCGGGCTGAACCCCAGCGGCAGCACTTCTACACGCGTGCGCTCCTGCCCCGTCTGAGAGAGGGTGACGTGAGAGGGTGAGTGTGAGAGGGGGCAGAGGCAGGGCTGCGCGGTCTGAACAACAAGAACGGAGCTGGTGGCCATCCTCGCAGGTGAGTAAGCAGTGGAACCAGGAGGAACGTGGCCTCGCACAGGGCAGGCCCACATGCAGGAAGGGCCGAGGGTGAGACGGCTGACACTGTCTGCCCACGAGGCCATATAGACAGTCACTGGAGACACAATACAGGGCTGCGAGGGGACGTGAACTGCATCCACTGCGCATGAGTCCCGTGGCAGGGCCATGCTGCCCCAAGTGCACCCTGCCCTTCCTTTTCCCCAAACCTCGTACATTTACAATGGCACGATGACACTGCATGACATTTTGGAGGGTCTATGTTTAACTGCTTCAGCGCACACACGTAAAAAGTACAGTGGGTTTTTATAACCCTGTAATGATGGGGAGGGTCTTTTATAAATGAGCCCAGGTAGCTCCCTACCTCTGATGGTGGTGGTCAAAACGCAGGCTCTCGGCCCTCGCCCAGGAGGTCCAGGAAGAGAACAGGTCTCTTTAACGATGACCCTGGGTGACTGCTGGCAAAAGCGGTCTCAGAACCAGCTTGAACAGCACTGCGGCAGGGCGTAACTGGTGAGTCCTGGTTCCTCAAAGTTTGTGCAGATTTGGCCACTGGTGTTGGAGGCCGAGCCCTGATTACAACGGTCGTAAGTGACTAGGAATGAGGAAAGTGGAAAAGCAAGAGCCAGTGCTTCTTTCCCGGCGCAGGACTGGGAGGGAAGGGAACGATGGCGTGCACAGAGGCCTGGCAAGAGCCCCTTCCCCAGGCACACAGGGCGCAGAGACGGGCGGTGTGTGCAGCATGGAGTGTCAGCAGCCAGAGTGTTCAGGGTGGAAGTCCGTGCCCTCCAATCCACTATCCACCTCGCTGTGCCCCGTGGCAACCACCTGCCCTCAGAGGCACACCAGCAGGAGGTGGGGGAGAGGGGCATCCCCATCTGCCCGCAGCCCCCTCCCTCGGTCCACCGCCTCCGGCTGGCTGGCCCCTCACTGGAGGCCACAGTTCCTCCCAGCAGGCGGCCCCCGCAGCTCCCCTTCGGGTGCTGCTCCCCCGGTGTCTGCGCCATCCTTCCCCTTGCCCTGCAGGCCCAGCGCTGCTGGCACCAGGGGACTGTTCCCCGAGCCTGCCCGGATCTGAATGATTCTTTAAGTCTCCTCGGTTACCTCGTTCAGTCCATCTCCTCCCAGAACCCTGAGTGATAGAAGTAACATTAAACAGAATACAAACGCCAAATCCAAGATGCTTTTGTTGTTCAAATGAGCAAGCAGGCCCATCAGGTGGCACTCAGAAGAGATTTATGCACAGTGTGTGGTGCGCTGGACGTGGACAGGGAGAACGGTTAGGGCCGAGACAAACAAGGGAAGAAGGGCACACTGTTCACACCTGTTCGGGTCTCCCAATCAGCACCCCCACACCCCTCCCTACACTTGACATTGACCAACGCGTGGATGGCTTCAGGTTTCACCCAGGTCACTCACAGAATCATCAGAAGACCACTCTTCTGGGGGCCGAGTTTGTGGCTTAAAGAGGTCATGTCCAGCTCCATCACTGCGGAGCCTGCCTGGTGAGCCACCACAGGGGAGGCAGCCTCGTGCGCGCTGCTTGGATCATGCCCCCGGAAAGCCAGCGCTCGCAGACCACAGTAAACAGAGGCCAGGGTTATTTGTACCCGGTGAGGCAGTACTAACACAGGGGGACAAAGAACCCTTGAAGCAGCAAGGAAGCAGAAAAACCACTTTTGACTCCAAATTCAAAACTCGACTTTAATCCTGTTTGGCCACGGCGCAGGCACACGGCTGAACCAGGGGCTCGTGCTTCCCTCCCACAAAGGAAGCCCTGACAACAAAAGTGGGACACCTATGAACTTCCCGAAAGACAAAGAAGAAATAAATCCCACACACTTCGTAATTTACAGAGGCAAGAACTGTATCAAACACGTGCGTGCGTGCGAGAGGAGCCAGGCACTCCACAGAGGCTGTGCTGATTGCTACAACAACCCACAAGTAGGTACTGCTGACTGTCTTTACTGTACAGATGAAGACAGGGCTTAGAGAAAAGTGCAAGAACTTGCCATGGCGCGCCATGGCGCACCAGGCCGGCACTGTCCGGTTCCAAACCCAGGCAATCTGGTGTTTCCCCAACACTGGCCCCCCCCCACCCCAAGAGCTCCTTCCTATTGACAAAGGGAAACAGCCCGCTGCTGGGGAAGCCCATACACCCTGCCAGTTTCAGGGCACATGGTATTCCACTCAGCTCAGCTGCTTCCGATTAAACTGAGAGGCAGTTTGAACTGCTACTGCTGAGAAGTCTTCAAAATGTATCAGTCCATTTCCTCCCCGGAGTTTTCATTGACATTCCCTCCACCTCAGTCCCAGAAGAATCTGGGGCAGCTTCCTTAGTTCATGAAACAAAGAATCGTGGGACTTTAAAACGAAGCGCAGCACATCTTACACAGGAGAAACCTCGCCCATGCACATTACGTAAGCGACGGGGCCTGCAGTGCGGGTCAGATTCAAGCTCCCACCCCGAGGCCACCCTGTGCACGGGACTCCGTCCCAGCAGGCCTCCCAGGCACTCCAGGGGTCGCCCGAGAACACTGGGGCTCTTCGTGGGGGCAAAGCAGACATGAGAGACACGCTAGTTAAACATTTATGTTCTAAACCTAGAGCGTCCAAATGGCCATTTCAAAATAAAGTTAATCCCTGACTGGCTTCTTCTGTTGCCATCCACCTTCTTTTAAAGTTCATGTCTTAAAAAGGCCTGATACTGAGAGCTTCGCTTAGTTCTTCATCTGCGAAATGGGGCTCATCATAGCACAGCACTGGAGGGGGATGAGAGAGGTCAATGTTTTAAACTGCTGTTTTCCCTGACACATTGCTTCATTTCACTGATGCTCTACTGGGGTGTCCCACCCCAGCCTGTGGGCTGCATGTGGCCCAGGACGGCTACGAACACGGCCCAACACAAAACTATAAATGTACTTAAAACCTTTTTTCGCTCATCAGTTTTTTTTAAGTGTTTGTGTATTAACGTGCGGCCCAAGACAGCTCTTCTTCCTCCACTGTGTCCCAGAGATGCCCAAAGGATGGACACCCCTGGATAGTGCAGGTGCAGATGTCCAGAAAAGGCCCATCAGCAAACTGACCAAAGAGGAAACAATTTTCTACCAGCTTCTGCATGTCTCTTTCCCACAGACACGCACTCTTCCCAGTCCCACACCCACCAGCCCTACGGTGCTGGTGAAGTTCTCTCCCTCCGCCCTCTCCTTCAAAAATGTACAGGCAACCCCAGAGCTAAAACAATGACCGACCCAAATTTTTTGCCATGTGTTGAGACTATAAATTAAAATTGACCTTTGACTCAAGGTCAAACATATATATTTTCTGAAGCTAAATACTTCAAGCCTTGAATCTGATCTGTCTTCCTAAGGGGTTGTGAGGATTCAATTAAATCATATAATGCAGCTGAAAACACCTGGAAACTGGAAGGGGCTGCCAGTTAAAATCACCGCCTAAGTTTGCAGGATCAATGACACACAACAGGCTGTCCCCCTCTTCTCCGTCCTCCAAAGCCTTTCCACATACCTGTGTCTCCCTCTTGTCCCTCTCCTCCCCACAACAGTGAAGCACAGCATCCCTAAAACAGTGACCCTGTCCCCAGTCAGGGCTGTTCAATGAGCCAGTCTCATTCCTAACGGGCCATCTGCCAGGCATGTCATCCCAGATGTCATGTCACTAGGGAAACATACTCTAGTTTCACAGTAGTTACAGCATCACAGAAAATAAGGAAACAAAATGGTTAAAAAAAAAAGGATGTTTCTTTACAGATATTAGTTAATGGATGTTAACTAGACTTACTGTGGAAATCATTCCACAATCTATACAAATAACAAATCGCTACGTCGTACACCTGAAAGTAGTATAATGTTACAGTGTGAATTACACCTCAATTAAAAAAAAGCCACCCCTCCTGCACACCTGGATGCCAGCTTGCAGATGCTTCCACAGCATTTTCTCCAACGAACACTCAGCATTGTGGTCCTCATCTGAAGTTTCTGCATTGCTGGTTTTACAATAGGAAAAGAGCTAATAAACCACATCTTTCAAAACCCCTCCCCCCCAAAAAAAAAGGAAAGAAAGAGAGAGAGAGAGAGAGAGAGACAGGCAGGGAGGGAGAAGAGGGCTACAGGATGACCTCAGACTGGTAACTCAGAGACTCAGGTAGACCAAACACGACAGAACGGATGTGTCAAGGTTAAAACACATGAAAGAAAAACAGGCTGATCTGGGACCTGCAGTCATTCCCTTCGGTGTGCTACTCCTCACTTCCGGGGCTTTGAAAAGTCACCGCATCAGCAACTGACAAGGGACACCACCACACCCAGTGCCTCTGGTCCTTGTCTTTGGCACAGCTGTTCCTCAGCCCTGGGCCTCTACAAACCCTCCACATGCCCCTTTCTGGTCACCGTCCTCAAAATGGTCACCCGAATGCGAGGCCTAAAGAGGGGGAACATCAGATGCTAGATATTTCCTGCCCTAAAGCAGCACGGAACCTCACCTGATACTAGATTTTGTATTTTCATTTAAATGTAAGGCCCACTGAACAAATACTATGGTCACCCCAAGGTTATGCTGGAATTCCAGGAAAGGGGAGACGTCCAGGGGTCTAAGGTGAGATATTTTGCTCCTTTTCCTTGCCTGGTCTTCCTGTAAAACATTCCCTTCCTCCTTTCTCTCCTACCCCACCTGCAATGGACGTTCCCACACAGGGCAAGGTGAAAGTCGGCTGACAGTTCAGAGTCCCCGACACGCAGAATTTATTCTTGTGTTGTTATTTGTTAGTTAGTGTACTATTTTCTATACAGTATTTTCTACTTCTGCCCCACCCTGCGTTCCATACATACCAATAATTTCTATCATTTCATAAATTCTACACTCTAAAAAGTTAGATTATTTAAAAGTTAGTCTAAAAGCTAGACTATTTTTCTGGCCCTAAGGTCCTTTTCTACCTCTGAGATTGACAACTACTTTTATGACCCCCTGAACTTTCAAAGCACCGTGAATTAGCACATGCCAAATTCACACACTAACGAGTTGCATTTTTACACTTTGCCTTTCCTGATTTGTCTCTTTCCTGTTAAATCACACTGATTACAGCCCATTCTTAAGCTTTCTCTAACTTGGACTCAATTATTTACATATTACGAACATTATTTTCTATTTTGCTCAATTTTAAAATGATGGGCTAACTGGCTAATTCATTCAATTTTACAGTAAGAGCCTTCAGTAATTCCAATGGATTTATCAACAAAAAAAAAGCCAATTCTTCAGTGCTTCAAAGAAATCATTTATCATTGCTATATAAAAAGAAAGGTAAGGTTTTTGTTGATATTAATTCAATATCATTAAGACTCACTTAGAAAACCAAACAATCCAATTAAAAAATGGGCAGAGGACTTGAAGAGACGCTTCTCCGAAGAGGACACACAGACGGCCAACAGGCGTACGAAAAGATGTTCGCCACCACTGATCACCAGAGATGCAAATTAAAACCACAATGTGGTACCGTCTCATCAGAAGGGCCGTCACCAGTAAATCAACAACAAGTATGGTTCAGGGTGCGGAGAAAGAACGCATATTGGTTCAATCACTATGGAAAACAATATGGAGTTTCCTCAGAAAATTAAAAGTGGGGCTGCCTTATGACCCAGTGATTCCACTTCTGGGTATAGATTCAAAGAAATCCAAAACACCAATTTAAAAGGATACACACATCTCTGTGTTCACTGCAGCATTATTTACAATAGCCAAGCTATGGAAGCAACCCAAGTGCCCATCAGTCGCTGAGTAGATAAAAAAATTGTGGTATATTTGTACAATGGAGTATTACTCAGCCATAAAAAATGAAACACTACCATTTGCAAAAGCATAGATGGACCTAGAGAGTATTATGCTAAGCGAAGTAAGTCAGAGAAACACAAGCACCGTAAGATTTCACTCATATGTGGAATTTAAAAAACAAAACGAATGAACACACAAAGCAGAAACAGACTCACTGACACAAAGAACAGATGGCTGCCAAAGGGGAGGGGCCGGGGGCTGGGTGAAAAAGGTGAAGGGACTGAGGTGTACAGAGTTGTAGGTACAGCATAGTTATGGGATGTAATGCACAGCATAGGGAATCTAGTTAGTCTGTAATAACTATGCTTGATGCCAGGCAGGTACCTGAAATATCAGGGGAATACTTTGTAAAGTACATGATTGTCTAGCCACTATGCTGTACACCTGAAACTAACACAAAAACCGTGCTGAAAGAGAGACTTTCTTAGAGAAAACAACTCAAAACCCTCTGCACACGGCCCTACAAACTCAGAGCACTCCCAAGAGCAGCAAGCCTGTCCAAAGCCCCAAATGGAGACTGTAGGTAACAGGGAAGGGAAGTTGAGTGGACCCCCTGCTGTCTCAGGGCTGAAAAGAACTTGCTCTGCACTGCTGAGATGTTTCAAGGAGTTCATTAATATTAAATCACTCTTAACAGATAAGCTTCATATAATTTAAACGTATTAGCACAGTTAGGAAAAATTTCATCATGGCAGGGGCAGAGGAGGACAGAGAGAATATGAATACACCTTTCTCCCTAAAATAAACCTTGCTCCTCATCAGCAAAAAAAATTCTACACCGGCACTGCCCTGCCTGTGCTGATACACTAGCAGCAACCTACTTAAGCCAGGGTGTAGGTCATACACGGTTGTCCAAAGGGGGACTCCACACAGGAACCCCCTCAAGCCTGACCAGTGTGCTCATAACCAGAGAGGACTCCGACTCCTTCCTCAGAGGACAAGATCCATTTCACCAGGGACACTTGAATCTATCAACACGAGTCCATGATCGCGGTTCAAGGTATGGGGGGCGGGGCGAGTAGGCATTTTACTATGAACCCAAAGTTACGACTGAAATGTAAGAATTCAGATGTGAACAGAAGGTGGATTTTTTTTTTAAGCAGCAGAGCACAAAGCAGTTAGTGTCCTAACGCAGGCTCAGGAGTTGCCCCATCCCGCTGCTATGAAACGGGGTCTGAGCGCAGAGGAATCCTGTATTGCGAGAGAAGTCCCCGATGACATCAATGACAACTACGCATTCAGGAGGACAGTGCACCAGGGTCCCTTGTAAAGGGCAAACGCTTCTATATCAAGCACATTTGAAATCACTTGCAGCAAAATTTCCAGTTAATTCCTGAAGCTGGGGGCTAGAGCAATCCATGATCCCCATCAGCAGCTTCCCTAAACGTCACTGGGACGGAACACCTGCGAACTTTTCTGAGTAACCACAGCGCTGCTGCGCCCATCCCACGGCCGCGTATTTCACAACAATCCCTAGGCCTTTCACACAAACTCAGTCGGCCTCCCTGAATCGCCTCCCTTCCCTAGACAATGTCAAAGGCTTTATTGACTGGTGGGAGGGAAGGGACGGGGTGGCTGCCTCTAGCTACAAGGTTGCAACTTTCTCACCTAGAAATCCTTGGATTATTAACTCTCTCTGCTTTGCCTTCATAACCTCTGTCTTCCCACACTGTTGCCTCTTAAATTAGCGACACCTCAACGCTACTTAACTGTCCGACAGCACAGGTCGCAGAACCTTCGGCTGGTCCCCTTCACACCACACACCCTCGTCCAGCGCACCCTCCACCTAGGCACACCCGTCCTGTTTCCCCGTGGGCAGGGGGCGCCAGGCACGCAGGGCACAGACACCCGAGTTTCCCCGAAACACAGCCCTTCTACGCTGTCTACACCGGTGTCCGCACGCCCTATAAGTGGCTTCGGAACTCCGGGGGGCCGGCCGGCCGCCCGGTACACACCCGCCCCGGTCCCGGCACTGCTGTGGCACGGCGCAGGGCCAAGCATGCACGCGCGCACGTCGGTGCCCCGAGCCCCCCCTGGCGGCACGGGCACCGGCCGGGTGGGGGCTGGGTGGGCACGCCAGGAGGGGCGACGGTGCCAGGCGGCGGGCAGACAATAACAGGCAGGTCTCCCCCTCCCTTCAAGGGGCGGCCCCCACCCCAGCTCGCGCCCGGCTCCCGGCTTCTGCGCAGAGGACACACGGCCCCGGAGGGGGCGGCGAGGGCACGATGCCAGCAGGGCCGCCTCGCGTACCTGGTCTATGGGCAGCTGCACGGCGTTGCTGAGGGGCTGCAGCAGGGTGGAGCCCGTGGTGCTGGTGGTGGCCATGGCCGGCCTGGCGCTCCGCCCGCCGCGCTCCGGCCGCCCGCGCGCTCTGCCGGGCGACGCCGAGGATGGGGATGCAGCCGGCGCGCCTGCCCCCTGGCCGCCCGCGGTCGGGGCTGCGCGGGGCGGGGCCGGGGAGGGGCCGGGGGCGGTGACCGGCTGGGCCCTCCCCCGCGCACCCTCCCCTCGCGTCCCCGACCGCCCCCGCGCCCCGCACCCGGCGCCCAAAACCGCCCGGGCGCCCGCCCCGCCCCCCGACTTCCAGCAGCTTCCAGCCGCCCCCTCCCCACCTCGCGCGCCCTCGCGCCAGACAGCCCCGCGGCCCAATCCAGGCGCGGCGCCCCGACAACGGCGGCCAATCAGAGGGCGCCGGCTCCGCCACGCTCCGCCCCATGCCAGGCTCGGGCTGAGGGGCGCCGGGCGGCGGCACGGGCTGGTCTGCGCCGCCTCGTCCTCCTGTTGCTCCTCCCCTCCTCGGGGGTCAGCGGCTCCCCCACTGTCCGGAAGCGGCGGCGGACAACAATGGGGACCCCGGGGCCGCCAAGCAAAGGAACGGCGCGAGGGTCGCCGTGTGGCCAGCCCTGGGCGAGTTGGGGACAAAGCCTGGGGCTGGGACCAGAGGAGGGCCACACACCGAGAAAGTGAGCCGGATGAGAAGCCCCTTTGTCTTCGGGGTTCCCGGGGGAAGCGCGGGCTCAAGACCAGGTCCGGCGGTGCGAGCCCGTCCGTCCCCGCCAGCCCCCGGGGCCTTCTAGGGGCTGGAGGCGCAGGTGCGGGATGCAGCCTCCCCCGCCCCGCGGCGACTTGCCGCCGGCGCGGAGGGGGCCTGGCGCCCTGGCCGCGGCGCGCCGTTTCCGAGCTTCCCTCCGTTCTCCCCGGAGCGCTTCGGGCCCCAGACCCCCGCGTGCGGGCCGGTCCGACACCCCGGGCTGCGGGGCTGCCCTTCGTGTCGCGTGCAGGAGTCATCCACTTGCCCGAACTTCGTCGGTGTCGCCTGCTGTCTAGAAAACTTCAAAAGGGGAGGGGTGCCGGGGAGAGCTCCGAATTCGAGGACGGAACAGTCTGAATTTGGGGCCAGGATCCGGTGGTGGTGAAGCAGAATTTCACCACAAGCCTTCATGCTTTGCACGCTGCCTTCGAGGTGCGTGCTAACACGTCATCGCCACAACCGACGCGTGACGTAGGCCTGTGACCACCCTCCATTTACAGCGAAGGCATCGAGTCACGGAAAAGCTCGGAGCCTGGCCCAGGAGTGGGCGGCTAACAATCAGCAGAGGAAGGACTGCGATCCCAATAACCTCCCTTCTCTTTCCCTCTGGGACTCCAGGCCCTCGTCGTCCCGCCGCTAGACCCAGCCCGGCGGTCTCGTCCGTGGCCAGGCGTCCGGCCTCCGCGATGGCTCCCGCGCAGTCGGGACGCCGGGCTTCGAGGGCCCGCTCCGGACCGCAGTCGTCCTCTGGAAAGGAGGCAGTGGGATTTCCCAGTCCAGTCTCTTCCTGCCTGACGTGCTCCATGGGTCGTGTGGGCTACTGAAGCCAGTGGACCCTGGTCTCCGCCTTCCCTGGGCGGAGGGGGAAGGCAGGATCGCCCACCAGAGCCTGCTTTCTCCCCAGGGTCTGGTTCCAGCAGGACTCAGCCTCCCTTAGAGACCCAGCATGTGCCTTGTGCGGCTCTTTGAACGTCCGATAGTCTGGACGTCTCTATTCACATAATCTTAGAAAATGTTGTATTTTTTCCCTTCTTTTATCCATTTTGGGAAGTGTAGAGAAAGTATACAGGTGGCTCAGCGCACAAACTGAAAGAAATTTGAAATACTGTGTAAAAAACTTGAAAGGTGAGTGTTGGGAACATATGACAACCTAAAGCAAGCAGCCTGAAGACACACTCTCAGGTCCAGAACAAAGAATGTGTGCAAAAAAGTTCCCCTAGGCTGACATTTTAGTAGCACGTGATGGAACACATTGTAGACTTTCCTTGGGGTGACCACGTAAGTGGAGTATCTGTAGTGGGGAGGATTTTAACCATCCGGAGAATTTTGCTGCGTCGGTCATAAAGCTGTAGGCAAAATAGAGGGGGGTTTTAATAACAGCTTAAATTTGGGAGTGAAACAGGTAGTTTTTTAGCTACCCCTTTTATTTGCTGCAGGATATTGGGCAAGTTACTTATCCTTTCTATGCCTCAGTTCTCTTGTGTAAAAATGAGCATAATAGCAAAAATTATATTTCACAAATTGTAGTTCATAAATTATAGTCTTTACATAAAGACCTCAGAACTGTGGTGCATGATAAGGCTTAAAATATATTAATTGCTATCTGAGAAACATAATATAACTCTGAAAATGGAAACTTTTTCTCATATTAAAAATACTACATTTTCATGTTTTTAATGAAGAAACTGAGACCCATATTTTAAGCTAATAACTCAGTAATGAGCATAAATTTGATGCAGGCCTTCTAACCCGTGTCTGCTAGTTAGACCCAAAGCCCTCAAACTGTGATGAGAAGAGAAAGAATTGAACTGATTATATGTAATGCCTCACTGTCCTACCTCAGACAGCATCCATCCCATGAAAGTGACTCTCACATTCTTAATTCTTCAAAACCAAACCAAACAAAAAAAACATTTATCGGGTACTTGCCAGGTTCAAGGTGCTGTGTGGGGTTCGAAAAGAGTAAATGATGCTTGTAACCAAAAGAAACCGTCAAAGTGGAGAGTGAGGTGTTATCAGAAAAGTACCTACCATAAGGTGTGTTAAGTGTCTAATCACTGTGTCATACACTTGAAGCCAACAAGATACTGTATGACAACTGTAATTGGAAAATAAAAGAAGAAAAGTACCAAATGAGGTATTTCATTAAATATTAAACTCAAAAGAACACATCCAGGAGAAGGAAACTTGGCTAGAAGTCCAGAGACCTGATTTGTGGCCCTGACTTTTCCACTAAATAGCTATGACCCTGAAAAATCTGCTTACCTTCTCTGTGCCCAAAGTTTCTCCTGGTTAAAACAGGATAATGATAACTCTTTGTCCTATGTCACGGGTATTGTGATTCTGAGTGTGAAGTTAATAATAGACTAAGCTATTTTAAATACATTAGTAATGTCAGTATTAGAAATAATAAGCAGAAGAGGGATTTCAATATAGCAACCGCATTTTACCAAGTTACTACCCTAGGCCAAATTGGGACAGCAGTGAGCAGAGTTCACAGAATAATAAAATGACTGTCTCCCAGGCTCCTCATCCTCCTGGCTCTCCCCTCCTAAAATGGTAATAGTAATTAAAGATTGCTAAAATGAAAATTTCCCTTCCCAACTTATTTTTAACTTTGAATAAAGCACTTGGAAGAAATGACTATTCTGCCAAGCTGCTTTTGTTTCATAAAAGTGGTACATGCCATGACTTGCGTGTTCTTGGGTAATGGTCCTGCCTATTCTGCGGATGAAAGGCATTGGGCCGTACCCATCATAAAAGCCCCAGTGAACTGGTCGCCCTCCTTCAGCACCTACAAGCTAGCGCTGACCTGAGTCCGAACAGTGACATTCGGGCAGCCACCCTGTGAGACTGAAGGCGATGCAAGCGGGACATCACGAAGGAGGCAGGACAGGAGGTAACAAACGGAACGGTGGGCGACCTGCTTGGGAGGCCTGGTGCTGCCCTGTCGCTGACGAGGCCAGGGAGGCTGCAAGTCATTTTATCTTCAGTTTCGCTGTCCAGACAGGAGGAGATTAAAAAGCTGAGTAATTTCAGCTGTCCCTTCTTCCTAAAATTCCATGATTCCCAGCAACGTTTGGAAGTTTTCTTTCTTCCTGTACCTACATTCATAGGTCTGTCTAAGGGGTGCCGACAACACTAACCAGCACTCCATTCCGAGGACCGCATGTTTTCCTGTTGCCCCACTGGACCCTGGGCCCCCTCTACTTCGTGGGCTCTGATCAAACTTGCTTCTTGCAAATGTCTGTCGTTTGCAGTGGCCTCCGATGATGTCCATGTTACATCCGTACAACATGGGGCCGTGATCCGTTCTCCTCATACGCTTACTGGCTTTTTCACCTTCCTCTGGCTGAGTCTAGTCTCAACCCGAGGAACACCCCCTTCACGCTCATTTGTTCTGTAAGTATGCCACGTGAAACCCTTCCGTCTCTGGCCCCAGAAAAACAAAGTGAGACCCCCCTGTGTCCACACGTTTGCATAATGGCATTTGGGTTCAGATTACGACGCATCCTAAGTGTAAGTCACCACACCCTCCCAGATTTCGTCACCAGCACCGTCTCCACCTGCAGCACTCAGTCCCTCCGCTTCTGGTCCCACCCAGGCGTCATTGTCTCAGCTCTGCCTACTAGCTCAGGTTATTTCTGTTTATCTGTAATCATAAGAGGAGCCCCCTCCCTTACATGTGCTGACATACCGCTTCTCGTCTAAGTAGTGCAGTCCGGTGTCTCGGGAGGAGTTACACCCCCTCCTTGGATGCCAGCTCTGTAACAAAGAGAAAGTGGTGACTCTCCAGCCCCCCCCCAAGGAGTTCCGTGTCACCCTGCAGACACCATCGTCACTTGCAGTGAATCTTCCTCTCCGTGGGTAAATGTATCTAAAAACGTGTTTTGTGGTAGGTCATTCTGCTTAAACACCCCCTCCATGACTGTGCTTTTTCAGAGGCTGGTTTTGCTCCACAAATGCCAGTAGTGATGCTGGAGCCCGAAGGGGTGCAGAATTAGGAACAAAGATCCTCTCTGCCTTCTGTGGAAAGTCTGTGGTTACTGCATCTAACCCAGCTCCCTCACCAAAGACCTGCTGTCCAAGACGGGTGACTCTTCTGGTTAAACACAAGCTGCCTGCCAAGAAATGTCCTTACAATCAGATAATGGCTTGGTTTCGATTTCATCAAATTATATTTTAATTTAGTTCCATTTGAAAGCAGATAGGTATTCTCTCTTATTTGGGTTTCGGTGTGTAACTTCTGATCTATACTTAAAAAACTGTGTAGCACAGGACAGTTTTGTTACCACATTTGTAGTAAAAATCTAGAATGAAAGGGATACCAAACGTTCCCAAGGAAGCTTAAACCGTTTGTATTATTTGATGTATAAATAATAGGTTGCCGCTTTGAAAATGAGGATGTGGATCAGGTGGGAATGACCGCCAGTAGGAGCCCCTTCCTTAGACTCTTCATTTGGAATACTACCACTAACAGTGTTGAGGCATTGGGGTGGGGATGATGTCATAAAGTACCAGGTAAAGAGTTGGCACTACAACCAGGTTTCCTGAGTTTGATTGGATTGGATTCATTTGACTTGGGACATGTTATTTATCCTCTTGGGCCACAGTCTTCTCACCTATAAAATGGGAATAATGGATTGGACCAATCAAGTAACTTAATGCACGTAAAGCATGTCATGTTTGTCAAACTGTAAGCTCTCAGTAATATTAGCCATCGTCACCTCCATCCCGATCACTGCCCCCCCGCCCCCCACCGTTGTCATTAGAGAAGTGGCGGGTCTTGGAGCACATGGTCACCTCTCCCTCCGGGCCCCTATGCCAGGCAGGAGTGCACATTAGCAGCAAACGAATGGTTTGGCTGGTGTATGTCTCCAAGTTGACAGGGGGAAAGAAACACCAGGAGCTAACGAAGAGAATCATACTGCTGATTCGCAGTATGAAGAGAACATTAAATGGTTTATTATAGTCCTGGTCTGTCTCATCTGAAAGCATTAGCAGAGCTTTATATCTACAGAAACAGATGACGACGAGTTTTCAACTTTTTCCTCTTAAACGCTGGAGTTTGGTACGTTAGGTTACTTTGTTTCTTGGCTGTCAGGATCTGTTCTGAGCCTTTACAGCCTATGCAATAGAAAAAGGATGCAAAAAAGACTAAAGGAAATTTATGTAAGGATTTCATGGGTAGGAACTAAGCAAATGAATGTATAAATTATAATCGGGGGTATTACTTTGTGACACCTTTAAAAATTATTGCCCTGATGAACTTGAGAATTCCAGTAGACTTCATCCCTCTGTACGGCATCTCTTTACACGCCGTCTCCAGATCTGTGAATATTTGTCTTTTTTTGGTCAGCGTCCAGCTGGTAACAGGAACCAGGAACTCGATCTCATTGCATGAAGCTGCTCCATCCTCTTTGTGTAAAATACATCCAGCCGCTGGTCCCTCGATGCCTGTCTGAGGGAGTGCTTAGAATTTTTCCCTGCAGGGTGGCTCGAGGGCCATTAAGAACTAAATTCAAGGAAAAAGAAAGTGAACTCAAGTACGTCAATACAACCTAACAAGTCAGTGTCTCTCGGAGGCTCCCGCAAGATCACCTCTAATGGGGATCACCCAGGACGCTGTTTAAAGTCCAGATTCCTGGGCAATACCAACACATGAAGAATCAGAATTTGAATAAGATGAAGGAGAGGGAGAACTATTATTTTTAGGTCAGGGCTTTGGAATCTTCATTTTACCAGTGTCCAGGGGTCATTCCTGGGCACACACTGAAGTTCGGGAACCCATACTCCAGGCTCCTACTCTGTTAAGGACGTTATTGTAATCAAATACAGAAATAATTCACAGGTGCTGACTCTTAGGACAAGTAATTTAGCTAGATTTTAAGTGTCTTTCCAATTTACAATTAATAAATCTGTAACCCTTTTCCTATGTGAGAACGTTAATTAAATTCACTAATACTAATTTCATACAAATAACTATGACAACTAATATTGCCAGGCCCGTGTTGTTGTTTAAATGAAATCCACATTGAATGCTCAGGGTAAATTCATGTTGACTGCAATGTGTAGTAAAGATAAAGATGTTAATACTCCCCTATAGTTCTGATAACTGGTTTCTTACAAGCATCAGAAGGCTGCCGACTTGAGACCCTGCATTTGAGACCCTGCATCGGCCAAAACACCATCCAGGTGCTGGAGCATTTGGGTCAGGAAGAGACTTTGGGAAGCAAAGAACATTCATGCAGCACAGTGTTCAATTTTAAGAAACTCGCCTAATCAAGGCCTGTGAATGACACGGCTGCCCAAGGTCTTCGCACAGGAATGGTGTATGTGGGGTCCTTTTGAAGAAAAGGTCGTTATAGACGAATATTAGCAAGCTCACCCAGAGGAAATTGAGAAGGAAGGGGCCATCAAGAGGCCCTAGAACAGTGCAGGCACTTTTTTCTCTTGCTTTTATTTTTTTGACTTTCGTTTTATTTTTATTTTTCATAAAGGAATACATGTACGAGTTAAAACATCACATAGCACAAACTTCAACAGAAAAAGGAAAGTTGCCAGTGGGCCTCCCCTCTCTCCTGATTTTTGCTTCCCATACTCAACATTTTCTACTCTCAGATCTGCCTCCATTGGTGCTGACCTCCACATTTTCCTTATCAAAACTGTTTATGCTGCCTTCAAGACGTTCTCATTTGAAACATTGTGCACTGACCACTTTGCTACCGTTGATGAGGACACTGCTCATTTTCCGTCCTCCCTTCAGCCCTGTTCTCCCAATGTCATTATCTTGCCACCTCCGAGTTGCATAAATATTCAGCATTTCCCTTATTATGATGTCACAAATATTGTTCAAAGGGGGTCACACAGCATACCATACTTACGTTTCCTCCACCACTCTGTGTTCTTCCTGGAGTTGGCATTTGCCACCTCTTTTCCTGCCTTCAGTGTTCTGTGTTGCGGATTCATCTCCCAGCCCTACCACATGACTCTAAAACCCTTATCAGGGTGGTCAGTTCTGCGTTTTCCTAGGTGTCCTGGATCCCCACCTTCTTCTGTTCTGCTCCAGACGGGCTCCTCCCTAAGGCCTACAGCAAGCCTTCAGACGAGAATTCTCCTATGGCGTCGTGAAGGACTGCTCGCACTTCCCTCCTGTATTGGAACACCCGGATGCCCCCCCAACCAGGGATGGCCCTCAGTCACAGTATTGGACTCTTCTCATAGCAGCCCCACCACCGTTGCCGCCTGGTGTGCAGGACTTACAGTTCCAGGGACCAGGTAGTACGTGCATTCCCTGTGGGACAGTATTTCCCCCCCAAAAAACAAAAAATTGTTTTTGGGCATAGGGAGTCTAAAAAACTGTATTCTTATAAAACATATAGTACATAAACAGTTACTACAGTATATCTGTAGCATTAAAATTCCATGGGTGGTGGTAATTAGAGGGAAAAAGGTCTAAAAACGCTCCTTAGGGGAACAATAATGAAAACAAAGAGGCTGAGAAACTCAGAGCTGGTGCAGCCTTTGCCACAGATGCCTCAGGACTTGGGACGCCCTGTGTAGCGCTGCTTCCCCCATTTCCCCCTGACAGATTCTCGTAGGGGAGTCTGCTTGATGGGACTTTGGTGAACTTCAGAGCCATCGCTGAAAGGGAGCCTGGGAAACATGGTCTCAGCTTTCCAGCATTTAAAGCAGAGAAAGTGGTGGTCTCTAACTCCTGCCAAAGCGAGGTCTGGAGTTTTAGACTGAGACCCTTTGCACTCAGAACTTCTGAAGGCAATGCTCCATTTTGCTGTAAGTTCCAATGATGCTGCTGAGAAATGCCACTTTCACTCCTGATTCTTCATGTGGGATCTGTTGGGGGTTTTTCTTCTTTCCCTGAAAGCCTTTTGGATATTCTCTGTCCGTATTGTTGACATTCTGAAGTTTTAACAATCTGTCTTGGGGTAGGTTTTCTGTGTTCATATTGCTGGGTATTTTGTGGGCCCTGCTAGAAACACATGACCTTCAATTCAGGGAAATTTCCTTCTTTCTCTGATAATTCTGTCCCCTTCATTACTTCTGCTCTCTCTTTATGGAATTCTTATTTGTAAGATACTGGACTTGCTGGATTGAGCCTCTAAGTTAATTTTTTTCTCTATTTTTCAGCCCTGTCTTTTCTCACATAAGACTTCCTCAACTTTGTCTTCCAAATTTCTCCTGATTGGCTGGTTTTTCCTTCAAATACTTTTCATGAAATCATTCACAAAAATTATGTCTATTTCCCTCAATGAAACTTCTTGTAATGAATAGAAGTGACAAGATAACAATAAAATATATTTCACACAGTTAAAAATGTGTTACGAGAAAGGGAATTTGTACAAGAGAACACACGCACTCAGCACACACCCAGCGGGACGTGTAGGAGACAGCATGCCCACTAACCGGCTCACTCACTGTGTGTCGTTTACAGAATTACTAAATCAGCCACTGGCAAAATATAAGTGAGGACATTAAGAGATGCAAGATCCACCTATGTTTCCGATTTTCACAATACCAGCACTAGACTCATAATAGTGTCTTCACCAACCCTAATTGTTCGATGTTTCCAAGGTAAAAAAAAAAACAACCTCTCAACCTGCTGGCTGAGCAGGTTTCACTGTAATCGCGGTTCCCCTGTTCTCACAGGGAGACTCTGACACAACTTATTATAACATAGCATGAGTAATAATTATAGTAGAACAGCATGAGTAATAAAGAACAGCAAACAAACATCACTAGGAGTAAAACCCACACACACGAAAGTATTGGTTTGAAATTTCTTCTAACTGAATTAAGTGCCCATTAACTCAGCCAACTTTACGTAATGTGAGACATAACACCATGTCAAAGAATGTGAATTCACATATCAGCATTTTTCAAAAGTGCAACCTCAAATTAGTGTTTGTGCACTTGTTAGGAATTACCAGTTAAATAGAAAACAACAAAGATACACATATTCATAATTAAAAATGTCATGTAATATACAAATAATGTTCAGATTTAAGTGTTGAACCAAGCTTACTTCTTCCCGAGTTACATTTGTCATTAAGTCTTTGCTACAAAGATTTCTTAAGAACATTGATTAGACTGTAGTAGCATTTCCAGTGCACAATTTCTCCCTGCTGAGCTATGAAACTACAAACCTGTTCTGAATATAAAGATACTTTTCAAGATAGAGGTACAAACATTTTGTCAGGCAAATAATTTAGTGAAAAAAGTTGACCTTTATCTTAAAATGTATAGGACCTCGTAATAAGTCCCCTGGCTTTTCAGGTTGAAATACATCTTGAGCTTCTCGGAAAAAAGACACATGCTTTATTTGAAAGGAAGGTTGTGAGGTATAAACTCACCAAAGTATTGCAAATCCATTCATTTTTTAAAAACCAAGACTGCTTCTGAAGATGTGAGCAATGTGTTACAACATGGACATGAATTTCACACGATATTAGTTCTCCCCTTCAATGGTATTCCTGTAGAAGTTGAAATACGTCTTTGACCTTGGGCAGTGGCCTCATTTGATGGTCTGTGTAATACATTTGATATTACCTCAGATGTCATATTCACAAAGTCAAAATTAGGGTTATATTTGCAGAGGTAATGGGGGTGTAGCCAAATGAACCACCCCTCTTTGCTGCTAACAAGGTAGAAATCCTGAACAGTGTTTCCACCCGTGGTCGTTTTGACGTCTGTCAGAGCTGTGGCGCAAGTCACAATTGTCATCAACCTTTAAAAAGCAGCACTTAAAGCCACAAGGCCAACCGTGGAACGCCCTTCACCAGGCTAACGCCCCCTGATCTGCAGGGACACACGTTGCAAGGCCTCCAGTGGTTGCCTGGAGCCTCGGGTAGTCCCGAACACTATATATACTTTTTTTCCTAGAGCTGCAATCAAGTTTAATTTACAAATTAGGCACAGTAAGCGACTAACAACAGAAACGTAATAAAATAGAAGATCATCACAATATGTTGTAATACAAGTTATGTGAAGGCGGTCCCTCTCTCTCTGATGACCAATCTGATGACTGACACAGCTCCTGAGTGACTGACGGGCGATGCCGAGCAAAGTCACATCCCGGGCGAGGCCGAGTGAGTTGATGTGGGATTCCACCCCACTGCTCAGGATGGCATGCACCTTAAAACGTACACATTGTTTATTTCTGGACTTCTCCATTTGAGTTTTCAGACCACGGCTGACTGTGTTAACTGAAACCGCAAAGAGTGAACCCGCAGGGAAGCAGGGTGGCTACTGCACCCCCATGGGAGGCCAGTTAAGCAATCTGAAGCACCAACTCAGTGACGCAGCCGGGGACCGAGGGCTCCGAGGTGACCCAGAGCGAGGCAGAAGAAGACCCCTTCTGAGGCTGAGACTGCGCAGACTTTCTACCCGTGTTCCCATCTGGAGAATCACACGGATCCAACTCTGCCCAACAGATAAGCACAATTGGTATGAATGGTCCCTGTTTTAGAAATTTTAGGAATTCCACTTTTGCCTTTGAAATGTCCTCAGGTGGCAAGATCAAAATGAAACCTACACACTGCCATAGCCGAGCAGCTCACGGAGTCTTCTGAGGATCTTTAAACACCCCTCTGAAGTGCAAGAAATTAATGTTTTCTTAAGTGTTTGTTATTCATTTATTCATGATATATTTGTATTGTATACAAATTGTGTACAATATTCTTGTGTACCACAATATAATTATTGAAGAGAAAATAGAAATGTATCTGACTGTGTTTCCATGAACTGCAAACCTCCTTTACTAAATGTCTGATTTTCACTTAATTCCCATACACATCACAGGAGCTTCGACAACTGAATGCATGGTACTCAATTACTAACTTTTCATTAGCAGAAATTCTGTTCGTAGATGTAAATAAAACTTAAAGTATACTTTATTACTATAACAATGGATCAAATACTTTCAAAAACAGCTGATACCTTGTGAGTCTCTAGGGTAACAGTGGGTTTAGATTTAGGTGGGCGTGACACAGGCAAAGATCAAATTAAAAGAGAGAACTTATTTCAATCAGTAAAACAGGGGAACCTCTTTCGGTAATAAAATATGTGTTTGAATGAGATTTTTTATAGCTTCAGTCTGAAACTGAGCAATTTCAGAGAGAAGGGGAAAGAAGACTGGAATGTTAAGGGTCTTTTGTCAAAATCGTTAGCACCAATAATACAGTAAGAAATGGACATTATTAAGCGGACATCAAATCTCAGAGGACTTGGGCAGGCTTCCTGCCGCACCCCGGGGGATCTGGCAAGTGTGCTCCCTCCGCGCAGGGAAGCTGGGGAGAGTGCGGACAGACCAAGTAACACCCACTTCCCCGCCGAAGCAGACAACTCCAGTGCGGGGGCGAGGGGCATCGGCTCCCTCACGCCTCCGTCCACCATCCTTGCCGTGATCTTCAGGGCAAAGAAAAATGTCACCAAAATGAAACGAATACAAGGATCTGTGTGTGGTTCAACAATTTGCTCAAAATGTCACTTGTCAGATTCTTGGACCCAAATTATTAAAATGTCTCTAATAGCTGCAGCCTCATATGGTATCAACCATTTTTTAGTATATAGGAATTTATAACCCCTACTTTTTTTACGTTGCTTCTAGAATATAAAATTGCTTCAACATAACCAAAGATTTAACCACTGGTTTCAGAACAGGGAAAGCCAGCTGCAGCCCTGGGCTTCAACAAATGGGAAAACAGGCACAGAGACCTTTATCAATTTGCCCAAATTCAGTGAGTTACTGAGGGGCAGCGGGGACACTCCAGGTCATGCCTTCGTGCCCAGGGGTCTTTCCAGATCAAGCAGAGCTCCTGCATAGTAATGTTTTTTTGTTTTTGGTTTTTTTATTTTGAGTAATTAGTCATCATGAAAGCTTAGGGAATCCAAGTTTGGGGAAAGGAGGTGAGGAGCTATGGAAGGGAATTTGGTTATTCTTTTCAACATTGTTAAAAAGAATAATTTTTCAGTACAGGCAGAGTAACACCACCACCAACAAAGCACAGGCTTGCATTTCAGCATAAGTAAAATCTTAATTAAAATGGCAAATGAGAAAAAGGTTTTTCCCCCGCAAACCCATATTGTTACCGGGCCCCTGTGTGATACTGCACTGTGCACCGGGGACAGCAGGAGGGTGCAAGGTCCAGCCTCTGCCCCTCAGGAGCCTCGTAGGAGAGACAGATCCGAAGGCCCGCTCCCACCCGAGATGCAGCACAGAGATGTTCCAGGGGTGCCACCTGTCCTGTCCAGCGATGATGGGATGCTGCTCGGCACAGACGTAGGAACGTAACTTTAGATAGAAACATTGCAGACTCACTGATCTTTTTAATTTTATGAAAACTTTTGGCAACAGAATATATCTGTAGGGTCTATTATACATATTCTGTTTATCTTGGTTTTATTTTTATTTTTCATTTTTTTAAAGATTTTCCAACATACACAAAGAACAATGCAATAAATACCTATCATTCAGCTTCAATTATTATCAATGTGTATCAAAGCTTCTTTCATCAATACACTCCCTCCCCGTCCCCAGACATAACTCGAAAGCAAATTCCAGACATTATATCACTTGATCTGTAAATACTTCTGTCTGTATGTCTAAAACATATACACTTAAAATATTAACAGAGACTTAATACCGTGTGATATGAGTCTTCAAATTTCCTTGATTGTCCTATAAGTCCTTGTTATTTTTGTTTGTTTAAATCAAGCGATAGTCAAAGTCCCCATGTTTTACTTCATTACCATCTCCTGTGTAACTGGACCATCCATTTTGTACAGACCTCAGATCTAGAATTGTCCAGTCTGGATTTGTCCCACTGTGTCCCCACAGTGAGTGTCCTTTCACCTGGCAGGTAGAGCTAGGGCCTCAGACTCAGGTTTGATTTTTTTGGCAAGAACCTTTCACAAGTGGTCACGTGTACTTCCTAACACCAGGAAACACACACAGTGTGGGTGTTTCCTTTTTAGTCACGTTAGAATTGTTCAGCGGACTCGGGTGTTAATGACCTGATCCTTCCTTGGCAAAGCTCCCATCAGCCTTGAATTAATGGCTTTCACAGCTGTGATTTATTTTTAATGCAATGCTTTGATAGTTTGGTGACATCAGATCTTTCACATTCCCCGATGAAAGCCAAATTCTGCCCAGAAATACACAGATGTCACATAGTGCGATAGGAAGAGTGGGGGATCTTCATGTCTGTTGTCTGGGGTTCCCACTGACCAACCTCTGGTGAGCCACTCAGGGGGTTCATCTTCCTTGCCCACAAAGTGAGGGAGCCACTGGGGGATCGAGTTCTTTTCCAGCTCTGAAATGTTGCAGTTTCCCAATTGTCCCGGAAATGGTCCAGGCTCCAGAATCAACCTTTGGCCTTTGCCTGGGTATGGACACAGTTCCCACCCACTTCCCTGTCTAAACACCTTCAAGGGGAAGAAACCCAGAGTGACATTTTTGTTCTTCCTGTTGACCCATGAATAGAATGTGGCCCTCCAGCTGCTGACTCAGCAACTTCGGGGCAGGCACACCTGTGTCGCCACTCTGCAGGCAGCGGGAGGGAAGCCCTCTATCAGCTAATCAGGCTTCACGGTTTTCTGAATGCTCCTTGACATTTAAGTCAACTAGGTGGCTTAGAGATTTTAAAGGAAACAATCCTGAGTGTGCTTGGTCACAGAGAAATCTGTTCACTAATTCTAATTTTTGCATGACAATAACTACCGTGTTATTACTCTATGCAGATGCTGAGCTTTTCACTAATTATCTTACTTCAAAAGCTATTGCTTATGATTTATATTTCCTGTAATATAAGGAAAGTAATACATTGACTTTAGGCACATGTAATTTGCAATATAAATGTACACAGTGAACCAAAAAATTAACAGTACTCTTAAATCAGTGATTTAACATGCACGTTGACAAGAGAAAATATTACTCATGGCTTTCAGTTCAAAGGAAAAAACACAGATGCCGAAGGAGCCCCGGGAAGGCCGTGGCCTTCTCCTGTCTAAGGAAGAAGGCCTGGGTTAGAAACCGAGCTCAGGAACACCCACCTCTGTCCCCTAGGATTTGTCTGCATTAAAACCGAGGGAACGTTCTACTGGCCTTTGATGAACTGGAGTATCCTTCAAGGTCAGAGGTGTGTCCCCATGAGAGGCGGTGGCGTGGCCCCTTGTCTCATCCTGCAAATCTAGACTGCCTGAAAAAAAACCTGGGTTTAAAACTCTTTAGTTGAGAACTCCCTCTCTTGTCATCAGCTAGAGAGCAGATGCTATTTTGTGTTTATTTCAGATTGTCCTTAGCAGAGTAAGAATGTTAGAGATCTGAGGCTTGGGGGTCGGGAGTGGAAACCCAGGTTCATCTGTGGTCTTCCTCAGACTGAAATATGTTTGGGAGAATGCTTTATTGCTTAATGCATGCTATCCTTCTGAAATATTTATAGTTGACACATATTAAAGAAAGTAAAGCAGCATGAGGTTCAAAGTTTTCTTCTGCTCTGTCTAGCAAAATAGGTTTTCAGCCAACCTGGAAGATTTTTCTTCTCAAATTTGGAAACAACACCCTGGATTTCAGCTCTTGGGGTGAAGAGCATGTTAGCTGACACTGTGGAGAGGGCAGAAGAAATAGGAGGCCTCGAGACCAGGCTACAGAGCCCCCTCATTCTGAATGAAAAGGGCTCCGGTACCACTTCCAGAAACAGGAAGTCACAGGACCTCACACTGGACAACCTCAGTCCTACCGTGAGTTGTGACGAACAGCGACCCGGCCACATGGGCCGGGGCTGCTGGCCATTCACAGGAGTACCTTGGAAGAGAAGGTCCGAGGAACGGGTCTTAAACACTCACTGGAGTCTTGGTATTAAGCCTATTTCAGAATAATGTGCCGATTGTTTTAGGGGACAAAGGAAGGAAAATGAATCTGTGTCCAGGACTCTATACTTACATTCTGCCCTCTGCTGAAGAACAACCGGAGCTGGACCACACTTCGAGCAGTAGAAATAGATTTTATTCAGAACGGTTACAATGGGAGAAAAGAGGCCTCGGAAGGGAACAGGGCTCAATTCTGAATACAGCTCCTTTGTGCTCAAGGAGCAGCGTGGGGGGCAGTGGGTGGAAAAGTACCAGGAGGAAACCCCAAGGAGGTGGGGGGTTCTGGCTGAACGAACCCAGCCGGATTCTCGCTGGAGGCAGGCCGGGGGTCCGGGAGTCCGACGTCTGTCACCTGGGGCTGGTGAGAGGTGAGGGAGTGTGTGGGGCCAGATGTGCCCGAGGGCGGGACTTCTCTCCAGACTGAGCCGGCAGGGCTCTCGCTGAGACCGGCTCACAGGGAGACAGATGCAGAAGCAGAGCAGCCCAGGCCTGTTCAGGGGCCTGGCCAAGGGTGGTCAGGAAGAGCGTCTCTGTCACTTCTTTCAAAATGGATTTGATGCAAAGTAGGACAACAATGCTGACTCTAACAAAGTCATTAGTGTCACCACAAAAATAAAATGACAAGGTACTACAGTAAGTGAGGGGAGATAAGGAAATAATTAGAATAGAAATCTCAGAATGAGAAAATCCTCTGCCAATAAGCACAGAACCAGCTCTGAGTTTCTGGAGGGCGGAGACAGTGACACACTTTTCACTTGCACGGCCTTAGCAGACGGCTCAGGCCAGCTAACCCCGAAACAGCGACTCCTGGCTCCAGTACCCGAGAGAAACCATGCCTGTGTGCACGTGACTTGAATGGCATGCTGGGCAGGCCTGCTGGGAGGGTCACAGGGAAGACGCAGAAGTTCCACATGTGGCTGTGTCTCAGGTGGCCTTTTTATAAAATCTGAGGCATAATGTGAAGTTGTCTGTCTTTTTTTTTTAAGATTTTATTTATTTATTTTTAGAGAAAGGGGAAGGGAGTCAGAAGGAGAGGGAGAGAAACATCAATGTGTGGTTGCCACTCACACCCCCCCGACTGGGGACCTGGCCCATAACCCAGGCATGTGCCCTTACTGGGAATCGAACCAGCGACCCTTTGGTTCACAGACCAGCACTCAATCCACTGAGCCACACCAGCCAGGGCGAAGTTTTCTTTCTATGATGAAGGTGCCAAGGGATGCCAGTTGACTGCATGCTTTCTAGAGATGTGATATGACACAGAGATGAAACCTGCATGGCCTTGGGGAACAAGGCCCTTCAAATCCCAGTGGTCTCAACTTAGTGTGAACTTGGTCTGGCCCATTCAGAACTTGGGTCTGCGATAAGCAGCTGCAGGACAGACAACCTGTACGGCACATTGAAAGGGCCCACGCTCCAGTCACAAGGCACAGGCCCCCTTCCATGAATGCCTGGGAGCCTTGGCTGTATTCTCCCCACCTGGAAGGCCACACCCTGGGGTCACATAGAAGACTTTCGTCACATAGAATATTTGTCTTTCGGATTTGGCTTTCTCCACAGGAACATCTGAAAGTCAGCTTTATGGAAGGGTTGATCCAAACTGAATGTCCCTGGAGGTTATTTTCAAATTTTTCCATCATTGTTGAAAGTGTGTCTTTCCAAACCTCCCTTTTAGTCTCTGAAATCGGCCTTCCCCCGGGGTAGTTTCATCTACTGTGCTTTGGTGGTGTCTCACTCCGTAGCATTTCAAAATCATCCGCATTTTTCTTTATTAAAAATGCCTCAGACAGCACACCCGAAAGCTAATTCACAAGAGGTATTGGGGAGACCCGGGAGGCCGGTGCTGCTGAGTGCACAGTGGGGGCCTCTGCAGCGTTACCCTGTCGGCCGGAGCTTTATCCTCCCAGTTCTCTCCGGGAGCAGCGATGCAGGACCCAGTAAGCCTGGGCGGTCGGATGCAATAGCCGTTATCCACAAGTGGTGCTTAAATTTAAAGTAATGAAATAAAATTTCAAAATACAGCTCTACTAAAAATTCAGTCGCACCAGCCACATTCAAAGTGCTCAGCGACCACATGTGGCTGGTGGCCAGAGAATAGGGCAGAGCAGAGAGAGAGAGAGAGAGAGCGCACGCACAAGCACATTTCCGTCATCGCTGAAAATTCTATGGCACAGCCTGGCTCTGAGGAGTCAAATCGGCCACTGTTGGAACACTACCCTTAAAGTCTCAGCTAAGTGGCTTAGGGGGCAACGTCCCCCAGGATGTTGACAGAGTGACCTTTCGCCTTGTGGGATGATGCCCAACCAACTGGGCCACATGGGTCAGGGCAGGAGGAGGTCATTTAAAACGGAGTCAGGTCCCTGCTGCAGGCTTGTGTTTGAGCCACCTGGGGAGCACCGGGGGCTGCACGGCCCACCTCGCTGTGTCTGCAGGCAGGACTGCTGGTGTTCCTCATTTCCCCACGGCTCCTAGGCTGTTGAATATCCTACTCGGCGGGCACCTAGCTGCGCAGAGCACACACACGTCCCCCCAGTCCCGTGCTTAAGCAGTTCAGAGCTTACCGTAAGTTGCACTCAGAGCCCCTCCCTCACAGGATGATGGGACACAGAGACTCTGAATCACTCCAGTGAACCCTGAAAAGCAAGCGGTATATTCTGAACATAAAGTGAGAGAGTTGTCTAACCAGATAGGACTTTCCAGGTCGTGTGGTTCAACCCCTCACGCCAGAGACAGAGAAGTCAGGGCTCAGGGACTCCTGAAAGTCACAGAGGTACTCAGCGACCCCACTCAGGCACTCTGGTCATGGGGCCACACAGTGCTCGCTGGTGAGGACACCAGTGTGGGCACAGTTCCCCGGGGAGCACTCTTCCCAGAGTTTCGTACCCGGGGGGAGCCGAGAGAACAGCACGGAAAGCTCCCTGGGGTCCCAAATTTTGGTGACATAACCAGTAAAGGTCGCAACAGTGTTACTGATACATTTTACCCAAGTGAAAATTCCTCCCCAGGCGTTGTGCTTACCATGGGTGCTGCCTCGCAGGTCGACGACATTTCATAGCATGAGGAAAACTTTCCTGCATACCGTCTCATGATCAGGGAGCCAAGCAGCGGGCAGGGGATTGGAACCCTCGTTTTGTAGATGAGAGAGCTCAAGTCCAAAGATGTTCGGACATCTTGCCATGCTGTAAGTGACAGCGATGGGACCAGGTCCGTGTCTGCCTCCTAACTGGGTTCCCGTGTCTCGTGATGCCTGAGAACAGGTCCCAGCGCGGTGGGCTGTGATGGACTCGTGCTGAAGAAAACCCAGGCCCGGAGCACGCTCGTAGGGACTTCACCAACACGACACACCCAGCATGCTGCAGAGCTGGTCCAGCGGAGTGTTTCACAGGATACGCTTCCAGCTCCAGCACAGACACCCTTCACCTTCATGGATCCCCCACACAGAACACAGCGGATGTGGGCCAAACGCTTGCAGGCCGCTCCAAATTAGGCAAATCTCATTCTGCTGGGCAATGCAGCTGGGAAGTCTAATGTCTCAGACAAGTTTGTGCTCCTGCCAAGTTCAAATCCTGTACATCTGTGTCTTCTTCCTTCCCTTGTGTAACGAGTTTGAATCTGTTTTGGAAGGTGCATCCTCCCAAGGAGAGGTAATAGAGGTTCTTTCTCTCATCCACCTTATGATGAAGAGATTACTTGGCAGTTGATAAGCAGTCTTCCCTGCCAACGTGGAGTGGCACCAGGAAAGGAGCTGAGGGAATTTCCAAGAGATGGTTCAGAGCTCGACCCTCAAAACAGGAGTAAGAGATTGTGGCTGAAAGGGAAACACTCTGTTTTCATGAGGGTGGGGTAGAACTTCAGGGTACCTGATAGTGACGATGCCCATGTTTCTTTCTTCTGAGTGTCCAGACAGATAAAACTTCTAATATTAACTTCAGGAGACCATGGTATAATTAAGAGTGGGAAGGTCTGGGTTAAGTGTCAAATGATCTTTTTGCTCTTATTTAACTAGATTATAATGGTTTGTTTTACCATCTGTGAGTGTAGCAGAAATACCTACTGTTGTAAATTTCCATAAGTTCATTGGTAGCTTTTAGATTGTGAAATTTTCAAAGCCGAATTCATGAATCCTGGTGCAACTATTAAAGAAATACATAGACAGGGCGGTTGGATAAACCAGCTTTCTTTTTGCTCCGTCTTTGGGAGCGGCCATTTCCCCAGGGTCTGCCGCAGTACAGAAGTCATTCTACTCTGCTTCCAGATCCAAGTCCTGTGGCCCCTGCCGGACAGCATCCCAACGTGTCCCAGAGCCCTGGCTGCCTCGCATGTTGCATGTTTATCAAGTGGGTTATTTTAATGGCCTCCCTATATAAAATTTAGCTTTTTGACTATGCAATCTTGTTTTTTAAAAGTGCAATATTATCTGTGGACTCTGCGCATGGAGGACACAGGATCTCCAGAGACGCCTTGAATCGCTTAGAGGAGAGAGCGTGGATCTGCTCTGGTGGCTGGCTCTGCTGGCTGGGGACTCAGCCGAAAAGGTCACTTTCCCTTGAGTGACTCCGAAGCTCCCAACCATTTCTCAGTTAGTGAGATGGCTCCGTGCACAGGCAGGGGACCACCGATTTCCTAAATGCATGAGAAGTATCTCGATGGAGCATGAAGGTGGGAGATGTAAAATGAATAGTCAAGGCTAAACAATAGTTTAAGTGAGTAATTGAATATATTTAACCCGTGGTGTTGAATTGATGATATTTGGAGATAAGCTATGGTACTTCTGGGAATACCCTGAGAAAAACGATTATGCCAAGCAAAATAATTTTCAAGCCCATATAGAAAGCTGGCACTTGCCTTGGCCGTGCGTGCCAGACGCAGTCAAACGAATCGATGCACCCGAGTGCCCTTCAGCGCACGGCACAGCCTCCTCCTCCTCGCCAATTTGTTTGTTTGCCCAGTTCTTATTGATTACTTGGGAGAGTCCCTTTGAACTTCAGCTTTTGAGGTTTTCCTGTCAGTCCCGCCTCCCGGACTTTCTAAGAACTCCCTCACCCTGCGTCTGACGCCATCAGTTTTAGGAGTTTCTGTGAGATTGGAGAGACCCAGGAAGATCTGTGTTTTTCTGCACTGTGGAACCCTCTCCAAGATAAATGAGAATGCAGTGGCATTTTCCCCTGCCGTAAAGAGCAGTTTCAGATTCCAGAGAGGTCTATGAGATGCGCCAGACCACTCTGCCAGGAGGAGGACACCCTGGACTCACTCATCATACTGGTTGTGAGGCTGTCACAATAACACAGCCGCGAACACAAACACACGTACAAAACCCCTGCAGCGTCCTCAGGGCCCCCGTTCACTTTCGCCAGTCTCCTTACTTGGCGAAACACCAGAAAATAAGGCCACAGGGGACTTCCTGCATTGTTCCCACCTCTCTCTCCACTTGAAAATGACCCAAACACTCCAACAAAGAAAATAAAAATTAGAAACACAGATTGCATCTTTGATAAAGTCAAGAGACTCCTGAAACCCCCAAACCAAACTCACTCTCCCCCCACAAAAAAAAAATATTGGCTTACCATCTGATCACACTGATGTGATAGTTCACCCATTCCTAGTCCTGCCCCAGCCCAGCACACACATCACACAGAGATGCACACCACACACACCACACAACCACACGTGGAGATACACACACACACCACACACACACCTTCCAGTCTGGTTCTTTGCTTCCCACTGTTAAATTAGAGATTCGAGGGTTGCTGGGCACATGCAGAAAAATTTCAACAAGAAGCGAAACTGACCAAGAAAGAAAAAGAATTCAGAGGAAATAAGTCCGTGTTAGTATGAGTTAATGTTAACATCCTGAGATGAGATAAATATTATATCCACACAACAGGAACAAAAAATTATTTATTTTTAAAGATATCCTCAGAGAACAAGAGAGACATCATCCCTTGGAAAGTAAAAATAGATGGCCTAAATATTTGAAGTCAGTAGAAGAATTGAGAGACAAAGTTGAGGTACGGTGAAAACGTAGAGATGGAAAAGAAAAGAGACAGGTACACATTTAAAAGATCCTCCAGGAAGCCCAACATCTGAGCAATGGGCATTCTGCAGAGAAAAGAGTGAGGGAGAAATGACCAGAGAAGCAAGGAAAGGAAATGTCCTCCAGCTGAAACATGAGTCCTGGGATAAAAGGATTCATTAAGTATCCAGCAAAACGCATGACAAGAAGATCCAGAACAACACGTATCTCAATGAGAGCTCGCTGTTCCACATATAAAAATGATCACGAAAACTTCCAGAGAGACACAGTGGGGCAGAGGCTGAGGATTCCGATGCTGCATCGGAACTATGTGGATGTCTCAAAAGCACTCCAAGAACCAGGAACCAGGGCGCCTTCTAAAATGCTGGGTGAGAACAACTCATAAACGTGAGTTCTAACCCCAGCCAGGCTATTCATTATACGACGTCAGAGATGATGTTTTAGTCACATAAAGATTAAAAATAACTGATCGCTCATGCATTTTCTCAGAAGTTATTAGATTCTGCATTCCACCCAAAAGTAAGAATACGTTAGGGTAAAGGACACTGGGACTCAGGAATCAGGTGAGCTGACAGGAGACTGAGGTCATGGTGAGTCTTAGGACTAATCGAAGGGAAGTCCGAGGCAGCCTAGGCTGGAGCCAGAGGCCTGAGGTGTCCAGAGCATCTCCAAGAATTGCAGGGAGAGGATCACATATATAATTCGTGTGCACAGTGCTGCAGAGTTTGGGCAGGGATTTTTTGGGGAGATACAAGTATAGATTGGTACAGGGAGACAGATTCCCCAAAGGGATGTCATCCAGGAAAAAAAAAAGAAAAGAATTACTGAAATAACTGATAGGTTTGGCTTTCCGGAAATAGAGACTACTGGAGGCATGAAAACACGCAGGTGTGGTTTGGGGGAAGTAAAGTAACAGCAGCAATAAAAAGGAAGCTACTGCTAAGTCTCGGAAAAGCAGGTTTTACATGAAAACAAACAACAACAGAATGTCTCTTGGCTCAGCAGAGAATGTGTTTGCATATACGTAATAAAGTAAATACTGAACTTTAAAAAAGTTTAACCAAAACTTGTAAAACTATATGAGGTTTTCAACAAACACTGCTGGGACAATTGGATTCATGCAGAAGAATGAAGTTATACCCCAGCTCCCAACATACACAAAAAAATTAAGCCAAAGTTGCTCATACACCTAAAGTTAAGGGGCTGCAACTATAAACTTCTTTTAAGAGAACATAAGAGACTTCTGGCCAAGACAGAGGCGTAGGTAGACACACTGTGCCTCCTCGCACAACCAAAAGAAGGACAACAACAAATTTAAAAACAAACAACCAGAACTGCCAGAAAAGTGAACTGTTTGAAAGTCCTACAACCAAGGAGTTAAAGAAGAAACACTCACCCAGACCAGATGGAGGGGTGGAGACGGGCAGCCAGAAGGAGAGGACTCATAATGAGATGGCAACTGGTGGAGCAGACAGTCCCACATTCAAGTGCAGATAAATCAGGAGGAAGAACTGGAGAGCAAAAGAGACCCACAACCCAGGCCCAGCAGAGAAATAAATCCTCAAAGCTCTGACTGAAAACAGCGGTGGGGGGTTGTGGCAGTGGGAGAAACTCCCAGCCTCACAGGAGAGTTCGTTGGGGAGACCCACAGGATCCTAGAACATACACAAACCCACCCAGGAATCAGCACCAGAAGGGCCCAATTTGCTTGTGGGTAGCAGGGGAAGTGACTAAAAACCAGCAGAGAGTGGAGCAAACAGCACTGTTCCCTCTCAGACCCTCCCTCACACACAGTGCCACAATGCAGCAGAATCGATTGCCACGCCCTGGCGAACAACTAAGGCTCTGCCCCTTACTACGTAACAGGTGCTCAAGACAAAGACATGGCCCACATGAAAGAACAGGTCAAAGCTCAGAAAAAATGCAACTAAGCAACAAAGACATAGTCAATCTATCAGATGCAGAGTTCAAAACACTGATAATCAGAATGCTCACAGAAATGGTTGAGTATGGTCACGAAACAGAGGAAAGAGTGAAGGCTATGAAAAGTGAAATAAAGGAAAATGTAGAGGGAATCAACAGTGATGGGAAGGAAACTGGGACTCAAATCAATGGTGTGGACCAGAAGGAAGAAATAAACATTCAACCAGAACAGAATGAAGAAACAAGAATTCAAAAATATGGGGAAAGGCTTAGGAACCTCCAGGACAACTTTAAATGTTCCAACATCCGAATCATAGGGGTGCCAGAAAGACCAAGAAATTGAAAACTTATTTGAAAAAATAATGAAGGAGAACTTCTCCAATATGGCAAGGAAATAGATTCCCAGGAAGTCCAGGAAGCTCAGAGAGTCCCAAAGAAGTTGGAACCAAGGAAGCACACACCAAGGCACATCATAATGACACCCAAGATTAAAGAGGAGAGATTCTTAAAAGCAGCAAGAGAAAAAGAGATAGTTTCCTACAAAGGAGTTCCCATTAGACTGTCAGCTGATTCTCAAAAGAAACCTTATAGGCAAGAAGGTGCTGGAAAGAAGTATTCCAAGTCATGAAAGGCAAGGACCTACAACCAAGATGACTCTCTCCAACAAATCTATCATTTAGAATGGGAGGGCAGATAAAGTGCTTCCCAGATAAGGTCAACTTCAAGGAGTTCATCATCACCAAGCCCTTATTACATGAAATGTTAAAGGGACTTATCTAAGAAAAAGGAAATGATTTAAAAAATGACCAATAAAATGATAGCAAACTCACAACTATTAACAACCAAACCTAAAAAACAAAAAACAAAAAAAACTAAGCAAACAACTAGAACAGGAACAGAATCACAGAAATGGAGATCACATGGAGGGTTAGCAGCGGGGGAGGGGGGAGAAAAGGGGAAAAGGTACAGAGAATAAGTAGCATAAATGATAGGTAGAAAATAGACAGGGGAGGTTAAGAATGGTATGGGAAATGGAGATGCCAAAGAAGTTATATGTACAATCCATGAACATGAACTAAAGTGGAGGGATGTGGGTGGGAAGCGGTGTGCAGGGCAAAGGGGAATAAAGGGGGGAATCAGACAACTCTAACAGCATAATAAATAAAATACATTTTAAAAAACAAAAACAAGAACATAAGAGTAAATCTCTGTCATCTTGGACTACGCAATGGTTTCTTTGCTATGGAAGAAGAGAACACCACAGGATGCCAAAAGCACAGACCACAAGAAAAAAATAGGTGTGTTTTGTGCTTCAAAGGACACCATCAAGAAAGTGAAAAGCCAATTCACAGAGCTGGGGAAAATATTAGCAAATGTACTTGATAAAGGACTTGTCTTTAGAATATTAAAACAACTGGTATAACTCATACAACTGATAGCAACAAGGAGACAAGTAGCTCAATTAAAAATGGGCAAATGATTGGAATAGACATTTTCTCCAAATGTATACCAATGGCCAATAAGCACATGAAAAGATGCTCAGCATCATTGGTCATCAGGAAGATGCAAATCCAAACCGCAGTGAGACACCGCTTCACACCCACTAGGATTTCTAAAATAAAAAAGACAGGCAGTATTGCCAAGGATGTGCGGAAATTGGAAGTGTCACACACATGCCAGTGGGAATGTGAAATGAGGCATCGGAAGTGTCACACATTTGCCAGTGGGAATGGGAAATGAGGCAGCCGCTTTGAACAGTTTGGCAATTGCTGGCTGCATCGCACGTGTGCCACAGTATTCCACGACTCCTCTCCTAGGGGTGCACGTGAGTTTACTGAAAACATATCCCACAAAAACTTGTCCTTGAATGTTCAGATTATTCGTAACAGCCACAAAGTGGCAACAGTCCAAATGTTTATCAGCTGATGGATGGACGCTCAAGATGTAGTGTGTATATCCACACAATGGGATATTGCTCCATCATACAAGAGACTGAAGCACCGATACATGTGTGAGTATGGAGACACCTTGCACACACTGTGACAGATGAGAGAAGCCAGACGCAAAGCCACAGACTGTGCGATTTTATTGAGCGGAAATGACCAGACGAGACAAACCCAGAGAGAGGAAGCAGGTGACTGCCCGGCTGGGGTTGAGCTGAGTGGAGAATAGGGAGTCCCTGCTAATAGGCACAAACTCTCTTTTTCAAGGCGAAGAAAATGTTCTACTACTGGCGAGCGATGGTCGGGGTACAGCTCTGTGAATAGACTGAAGACATCCCATTGTGCCCTTCCAACGGGTGAATTGTGTGGGGCGGGGGTTACATCTCCACAAAGCTGCTATATGAACAGCTCTGTTGGAAACATGGAGGGGAGGGCAGATAATGGCACTAAACCCTTCCCTTCCACCATAGGACTGCCAGGTACTGTGTCTAAGGGGTATGGGCCAAAGCCATTTTATACTCTATATTCTAAATTTGGAGTATTATTTGCTATATTCTAAATTTAGAATATAGAACAAATTCTACATAAGTTCTATGTTCTAAAATTAGTTGCAAATAGCTAGAGGAATATTCCGGAAGGAACCGCCACGAGAGTGCGTGATTGCTTCTGGGTCGCAGGCTGTGGAGGGAGAGCAGGGGAGGGATGGCTGTCTCGGATCAGGAGCCTTTGAAGAAGGCTGGGACACTGTTAAACTGCACATCTGCGTGGCTTTGATGAAATTAAAAGTTAAAACTTCGTGCTCAAAGTTACCAGCATTGTGCAAAGAGTACTGTTGATAACCCAGCTGCTTCGAAAGTCTGCGTCTTGGAGCAGCAGGTGAGGATTCCTCAAGGAGAGCCATGACAGTCAGGTGCATGTTTGGACGGTGGGCAAAAGTTCCCCAGAAAGTTCCAGATGAGCGACAGGGGAATGCCGCTCTCCCTTGGTTTCTCCCCACAAAGGTCTTTGCAGTCTCTCAGAATTTCAATGTACTCACGTTCAGGGTCAACCTAAGTTCTTCTCCTTAGGATAGTTAGTAAATGGTTGTTCAAAAGCGTGATAAGGAGCAGCTGGACGGAGCTGGGTGGGAAATAGCTCTGTGTACCCCTTGCTGTGTCCCTCTGGGTACATGACTGATGTCTGAGCCTTTCTTTCTCCATCTGTAAAATGGGGGTGATAAAGCCCTCACACAGTGGCCAGGAGGACTGGATGAGGCGATGGAGGAGGAAGCACCCAGCACAGCACGTGGGAGGTGCTCAGCACACACTCCTTCCCTTCACTGGTTGGTTCGAAGTGAATGGAGTCACGTTGCAAAATGGAAAAAAGGGATGAGATTCCCCCAAAGGCAGATACGGCCAGGGCAATGATTCTGCTCTGCAGAAACAGAAAAGAGTTACACTTCAGGCACTGCAACTAATATGCAGTCAGAGTCATTTGAGAATTATTTGGGGACAGCTCTAGGGTTCTTTGTGTCTCTCAGTTGCAGTAAATGCCAAGTGTCACGGAAGAGAAACAGTGGTGTCACTTCATGTGCCCTGCGGAGCACACACAGCACTGGGCAGAGTGAGGCTGTCTCATCCGAGGCCAGGAAGACGAGGGCTCAGGGTCCGAGTCCTCCCTGGACTTGCCCTGGGCAGCTGCCCCGTGCTCTGGTTTGCTCGCCTGGGAATTTGAGATGAGGCGTCATTATGCCCAAAGCTGTGTGCTACATACCTGGCTGGGTTGTTCTGGGGACTGAATAAGATAGTGTGTGAGAGAGCGTAAACCACCTAAGAACCGTTCTGCAAATACCCATTTCTTTCCGATCTTTTCACAGTGTGCCTCCAGCACCTTTCTCCCCTACCTCTCACAGAACCCCAAATGTCCTCCAAGGGATGGTTTTGCATTGTTCCGAGACTTCCTCCCCACTCTGAGTGACGTTTGATCATCTGTCAGGCAGTTACCTCCTCTGCTGTAATCGTCTGCATAGCCTTTACCCAGCCTTCCTTTCCGCGCTGCAGGCCCACAGAAAAGAAGAGTAATAACATCCCCTTGATCACTGCACCGCACAACAGTCTCAACGTGTTCTCATGTTTGCCGCAGATGCATCTTTTTCTTTTAAAAAATATCATCTAATAGAGCTGAATACCTCTATTTTGAAGCTGGGACCCATCATGTCTGGGCCTGTTTGCAAGCTTCCATCGTGCACACGTGCGTGCGGCCACAATAGGTGATACCGTTCTGCAAATCCTTAAGGTTGACAGAGCTGCCGTGTTCCGCGCAGCTCTCTGTGGCTGCGCTTCTTCACCGACACTGTTGTTGTCTGTCTCAGCTGGTCCGCACAGTTCCACTGTGGGCACGCACAGACCGCACAGACCGAGTTTGTCTGTTCTCCTCGCTGGCCAGGGAGGCCGGGCCTGTCGTCTCTGTTACCGAAGGCCTCGCAGTGAGCGTGTCCGAACCGGCTCCCCGCGTGGGTGTGCCCCAACTTCCTCTCAGGCTGTGGTTCTCAGCCCTTTTGGCCTCAGGACCCCTTTACACCTGTGAGGTTCACTGAAGACCCCAAAAATGTTTTGTTTATGTGCTGGAGCTATTGAGGTGTATCATGTTAGAGACTAAAACAGAAAATTTTAAAATGTTTATTCATTCATTTTAAAAGTGGCAGATTAGGAAACCAGAATTTAGATACTAGTAGTGAAGACCAGATGTCCTGGAGACAGGGTACACATCCAGCTAGAGCTGTGTCTCCTGTCCCAGGCCCTGTGACTTCCTGCCTGGGCCTGGCAGGGACCCTGCGGCAGCTTCCGCTCAGGATGACTGGGCCTCTGCTGTCTCAAGAGAGACAGAGGGGTGAGGGTCCAACCCTGAGGAGGACTCACCTCGTGTGGGGTGTGATGCGGTCGGGGCGACAGCTGTGTCGAAGGCGGACCCAGAGGCTTTCGGAATTCTGTGATTTCACATGGATGCGCCCTCTGCCTCCCCATGGCAGCTCCTCCCAAACTCCAATGTTTGTCAGCTGCTGAGATACGCTTTCTTTCTTTCCCCTGGGCTTAAATATGTAAGCTTCGCGAGAACTAACCTGTACAATGTCCTCTTTGCAGTAAGTACTTGCCTTTGTATCTTTATTGTGAGAGAAGCAGTTGCCTATTTAATTGGAAAGTGAGTAAGACACCTATGAGGGAGGGAGAAACTTCACCCTTCACAACTCTGTCAGCCTGTCTAATGATTAAACCCACACATTAACAAGGGGCAGGGACCAAACTTAATTACATACATACACACCGGGAGTCACTCATATACTTGAGCAAGTTGGGACCCCGAGTACACGAGCAGTTCAGAGAAAAAATGAAAAGGATGCCGGCAAGGCGTTCTGGGCTAAGGATGGGGTCGGACCCCCGGGCCCGGTGGGCAGGAAGGTCCCACAGGGCCACAGGGAGAGCCGGTGTTCGGTAATTAGTGGTTCTCCCCGCCATATAAATAAGTCAGAAAGGTTCCCTCTGAGAACCCCTTGCTTCTGGGTGAGGCCCCTCATTCACATTCTTCTAGGTAGTCGGGGGAGTGGGCAGACGTTTCTCCGGAGACCACAGGATCCTGGTCTCCTTCAGCTCAAAAAGTCCACGGACCTCAGAGATGCTCTCAGAACGGTTCATTCCAAACGCCTGCACACCCAAAAGGCATCTTTAACATACACCTTTTGGAAACGTTTTTGAAGCTACATAATACACCTGGTGTGGTTTTTATAAAAACCTTGTGAGGCAAGATTCCCACTTTATGGGAGGAGGAACATGGCACTCTGAAGCTGGTAACAGACATTTTCAGTGACTGGGGTGCAGAACTGTATTTTAACTCACCATCCTGTGTTTCACGAGACACTGCCCTTCAGGATTTTCTCCCTGCCCCCCCAAACACCTTCCCAGATGCCGACATGCTGCCAAGATCACTTTCTGGACTCCCCCGAGGCCCTGAGCGTTGTTCAGTTCAGGGGACAGATAGCTTCTGTTGGTCACAAATCTAGGCCACGTCCTCCTCTCCAGCAATCTGGGTCCTAGTTCTCAGCTGAGTGTAAGTCCTGGCGAGTGATGCTCAGTGTCTACCCCCTCCTCCGCTCTAAGGTGGAGTCTTGCTTGTTCTGAAAAATGTCTGCCACTGAAGGCCTTGACTCCAGAATGTTCCCTCCCTCTGTTGGTTCATATTCTCACACTCTTCTCTCTCGTGAGAATTCGTGCTCCTTGTGACCTGGTTTGGTTCCCTGTGACCCAGGCGGGAGGAGGTCAGCCGAGAGGGTCCGGGTCCATTGAGGATCTCATTGCCAGTGCCCAGAACAGCACGTAGAATGTGCTGGGTGAACACGCTTTCGTGAATGGGTGTCAGGGTCATAGTTCACTCCCCAGGCAGAGGAGCAAGTGTCAGCACGCAAGCTGTCTTCCTTTTTTCCTGTCTTCCTTTCTGACCCCACGGGGCTGACAGTTTTACCATAGATACAAAACATATCAAAGACTCAGTTATGATTCTGAGAGTACATGACAAATGCTAAAGAAATGGCACACATGGAAGTGATATGGAAAACCAAAAAGGTCGTTTCCATTGTTTAGGGAGCTTTGCAGGAAGTGGGCTCGGAGAGATGGCTGGGATTTAAGGACACAGTGAAGAGGATATTTAAATAAGCAGAGACTGGGGAGGCAATGAACAGGCCGTGCTTAGGAATCCAGAGTGAGCTGGGCTGGTTGGAGAAAAAGTTTCCTTATGAAAACAATAAGAAACAATGTTGCAAAGGGAAGCGAAGGCTACATTAGAGCTTTGAGTGCACTTCTGAGGAGTTTGGACTTTGTTTTACATGAAATAAGCATGTCTATTGTTAGGATTACTTCCTCTGCATCTAACATAATAAACTCAAGCTGGTTTAAAAGGAGAACGGAATTTTTTTTGGAGAATGTGAGACGCCTTGCACATGGTAATGACTTCTACGTAGCTGTTGCATTGAACTGAAGTTTCAGAATAATATTCCTTTAATATTGATGGGGAAAAATAAGGAGACAACCATAGGTATGCTGAGGAGCAAAAGAGGGTGATTGTAAGAGCATCTATAAGATGTTGAGAACAATGCAATCATTGTTCTACTCCATGCACCTTCTTGGGGGGTGTCTTGATCTTTCCCCGAAGGCAGGTTGAGGATGGAATGGAGAGCTGGACCTTCCGGCCGCTTCTCTCGGGCACTGCTGCCACCTGGGCCTGGGCGAATCGAAGGAAACCGTCTTCACAGAAACAGCTTCTCCCTTTCTCCCTCCACATTGTCCCATCAGCAGGCGCACAAATGACTTCCACCGCGTCTCCTTCAGCACAAAGCAGGACGAAGTTCGGTGATTTTGTTTCTTTTTAAAAATGGGAGAGAACAATTCCCTGTATGATGGATGGTCGTAATTTCAGCAGTGCACTTTCCTTAATTGCACATCTCAATCTTATTTTATTTTGAGAATTAATACAGAGGGTGAGCTCACTCAGCCTGTTAATATTAGAGTAAGCAGCTGTGAAAGCATGAGTTGTTTGAAAAGCTCTGCGTAGAGGTCAGACAAAACCACCATCACTGTATTTGTTCAAAGAAGATTAGAAAAACAAATTAGAAGGAACATTGAGATCAGAGAGGAAAGCAGTCTGGGAAATGTGAATGAGCACATTTTCCCATGTCCTTTTATTTTCTTTTAAAAAACAGTTACTAACTTGTGCAACTATAGGAAGAAAAACTTACTACACCATTAAACTGCAGTTACTATTTCCATTCCATTCACATTATTCCTATTTAGAATCTTTTCGAACACAGTTATGAACTTCCCATGGTCGTCAATAAGGTACACCTAGTATGCTGTGCTCCACTTTTATTTTTGCTATAAACATGCCTGTGTGTGGACTGTGGCCAGCACACGTACGTTGTAGCACCCCATCATGTCTTCGTAGCCCCTCTGTCCTTGAGAGCTGAGAGTGATTAGGGCATTTAACGGTGTCACAAGGCTTTGCTCCAAAGACACACTGACTGAGTGTGTGGGAGAAGCAGCAGTGTGCAGGCAGCCTTTCAAAGGAGGAGCAAGGACAGCCCTTGTGTGAGGGATCCCATCATGACTGTTACTTTCAGGAGTCAGGTCTTCTTAGTAACTTTGTTTCTTTGTTTGTTTGTTTTTACCATATAAACCCACTAGGACATAGTTCATTTCGGAGTGCTGGGAGAACAGACTGAGGAGTCACGTGTGCCAGTTACTGCATTACTGTCTGTTCATTCTAACTCACCCCTTCGTACGCGTCTTTGTCGTCCTGGAGCGGGGACTCTGCAGACTACACTTTCCCTTTGCAAGTGGCTCCATGTTTGGTTCCGTTGGGAGGGGCATTGGAGGGGGGTGTCTACAAGGCTGGAAGGGAAGAGGGATTTGTTTCTTCCTGGTGCTTCCTGTGCAACTTCCTGTCTGCTGTGTGTGACTTCCCATCTGCTTGCTGTGTGGCTCCTGTCTGCTGTGTGTGACTTCCTGTCTACTTCCTGTGTGACTTCTGTCTGCTGTGACTTTTATCTACTTCCTGTGTGGCTTCTGTCTCTGTGACTTCCTGTCTGCTTCCTGCATGGCTCCTGTCTGCTGTGTGTGACTTCCCATCTGCTTGTTGTGTGGCTCCTGTCACTGTGACTTCCTGTCTACTTCCTGC